>JASDQU010100895.1:97941-110398 GCA_032191745.1 Picea mariana
CTGATATGAACTCACTAAAAGAAATCAAGCAGAAGAACTGAAAGTCGTGATAAAGAACAATGTATGGAAGACTTATGAATGAAAGCATTGCGAGACCTAGAACTATAGGTTCTCCCAGATGGAGGGAGAATACTATGATGATTACTTGTTCCAGTAAACCAGACTTATCTCTACATGAGTCATTATATCATCCGCAACATCCATGAGTTGGAGTTCTACATTAGATGAATGTAAAGAATGTTCTCCAGAGAAATTGAATAAAGAGCGTATTAAGAGCAATCTCAAGACTTTGAGGCATACCAGAAAGAGACTCTTGTATGCAGATAGAAGAAGATAACTTGGTGGAGGAACCTCCATTGCATAGTAGAAGCATGGTAAAGAATCCCTATAACATCAAGATGATTACTTAGTAGATCAGATCTCATGATGAAAGATAAAGTACCACATGGATATGTTCCATTTTTCCAACAATGATATACTCTATTGTTTAGATCTACATGAAGCCTTCACAATGTTCCAGACTAAAGTACATTTGAAATCAAGCATTACATTATCCAAGATGAAGTCCAGAAAGGAGAAAATGGTTCTCCAATACATAACTCCACAGATGAGCAAATAAGCAGACATTTTGGTAAAGCTTCTATCCAAGATGAAAGAGTTTGCGTACTCAAGTTGGAGCTCATGGAAACAACTTCCTTATTGAAAAAGGAAGAAATGATTCTCAGGTTGGAAGGGAGCAATGCAAATATTATTGAAGACATTCATTGAAAAATAGTTCATCTTGCACAAGTGCTTTCCTGTTCAGAAAGTGGATTGATATTTCTGATGGACAGTGACTTCCCATTGTGGTTAACATGGGAAGTAGTCTGATTGTTGATGTATCATAGACAGTGACTTCCCACTGTGGTTAACATGGGGAGTGGTCTAGGGAAGTCTCTCTTCTTGAGGGTTACTCAAGAAGACTGGCCCGCCTCGCCGGACAACAATTTCTCATTGTGGTTAACATGAGGAATGGTCTGTTTTTGGAGGTTGATGCAGGACAGTCTTTTCCTCTTGTGGTTAACAAAGGAAACGGTCCCGACAATCATTCCTTAGGGTTTATACATTCTCTCCATGGTGTACTTTGATTAGTGTAGGACGAATGGCCCAAGGTGGGGAATGGTCCAGGCTCAACAATCAGGGATAGACATTCCTTAGGGTTTATTCATTCTCTCCAGGGTGCACTTTGATTAGTGTAGGAGGAATGGCCTGGGGTGGGGAATGGTCCAGGCTCAGCATTCCTTAGGGTTATACATTCTCTCAAGGATGCACTTTGATTAGTGTAGGAATAATGGCCCAGGGTGGGGAATGGTCCAGGTTCAGAAGACAAGACAGTTATTCTTCCTTGCTTGAGAAGAATAGTCTAGATATCTCATTGTTCTACTTTGAGTTGGCCTTCATCCATTTAATTCGGGGTTAATTTTGGATCTTGAGGTGAGTTGTAGGAGGGGCAAGATTGTTGGGTTTAGGGAGAGGAAGAAAGGATGGTTTGCGGATATGGGAGGATAATTTTTTTTTTTCTTCCTTGGCTTTTTGAGTAGCTTCCACCAAAGTCTGGGGGCGTTCCATGAGAACATGGGCACAAATTTCATCTTTTAGGCCACTAATAAAGCATTCCTTGATGAAGGAATCTAGCATGCCCTATGTTCTAAAATCCAAGTGGTCAAATGTTGCAATAAATTCTTCCACTATCCTAGACCGCTTCAACTTGGTCAAATGACCTAAATGGTGGGTGTTGGAGTCAAAGCTATCATAAAGGTCTGGAAAAAAATATGCCCAAGCAACATACCCTTGGCATGTCTTTCTACGCAATTGCCACCATTTCTATCATTCTAGATACAAATGTAGGATACCATAACAAAGATTGGATAAATCATCAATAATTCCATGCAAAGAGAAATAATGTTTTATTTGAGTGACCCATCATGTGGGATCTGAGCCGTCAAATTTGGTCAACTCAATTTCAAGAAGGCATAGGTCTTGAGGAAGGTGGGTTGAATGAAGACCTCGGTAATGGGAAGATTCATGGTATTTTTGATAGGATGGTTGTTCAAAAGAAGAAGGGTTCGGGGAATGGCCCATCAAATGGTCAAGTGTATCTTTGATGTCTTTGATGTGGAAACATTGGTCTTGGAGGATTTGAATAGAGGAATATTTTGTGCTAATGTTGGCATTGATATTATTGATGTACTCCTTATTCTCTATGTTGTCATCAATCAATGAATTGAGGTCTTGGGCACGGGTGGTGTCCATTTGGATAGAGGTAAAAAATGGTTAGGAAAATCATATAGGGAATGAATAAGGGCATTGGGAGTGTGGGACCACTGAGAAGAATGGTGACAAGTGATAGGTACATGACCATCAAGGCGAAAATGGGAATCCAATGGGATAGGGTCCAAATAAGGGTGTCGGGAAAGGGGTCATGTCCACTAAAACATTATAGTAAAAATGATAGGTACCATAATAATCAGGGAAAATAGAGGAATCTAATGGGATAGGTCCCACTTAAGTGTGTCGACGGGACCACTATACTCTTTTTCATTTAACTCATTCGGAGTTGTACTCTTATCTGAAAAATATTGCATTGTCGGAATGCCCAAATTATTAATTGGAAAACAACAATGTGGAAATTCCCAAATTCTAAACATGAGAGATCTTGTTTGTTTCCTTTCTATGTTGTTTATGTCCCAAGGATTCATTTTTTTGAAGGGATTCTATAGAAAATAGTTTGACTTGTGTTTTATCTCTCTAATATATGTGTGAGGTCGAATAATAGTACTCATCCCAATATCTCAAGGAACCAACTAAAGAGGATAGATTGTACCCTTAGTCATATTGCCTGATTACCCAGGTACTAGAGAGTATATTCTCGAGTGTTCTTATTGGTGGAACTATTGTAGTCAGGTGGCCCATCAATTTATCCATGGAGAGATTTAGGATATCTAGGTCAATCCGTATATGGCTGTTGTCTATCTAGGTTGAAGAGGTACCAACAGGGGTTACAAGGGTGGACAACAATGTGTGCTTAAGTACCACTTGTATTTGTTGCATGTATGCTTCCCCGACCATGCATTTATGCATCGAATGACAAATATTTGTAGCTTTAAAATGTCAGAATACATCTCTACCTTGAAAAAAATAACCCATAATTTTATGCCAAGGAAAGTGATCTGATACCACTAGTAAGGTACTAGATCTATTATAATATTCGAAAACAAAAATACTATTGAGAATAATAGTTAAAGAACATAATATATGAAACCACAAAACAAAAATAACACCTTTATTGATAAGAAACAATGTTCACTCGCCTCTTCGAGGAGGAAACCTCCTACAAAGTAGTGCTCTATTACAGTGATTCTCTAGATTTGTACTAAATCTATCTACCCAAAACAACCTAGAGGAAGATCCTTCTAGAAGTGGAAGCTTCTACTAGGTCTTCTTACATTTGACTTATTGTTCATTATTAGTAGGCCTTATTAGTATAATCCACATTTAGTCTTAGTGAAATTTAGCCACCACCACCATCAATATGAACAAGGTTTTTCATACATAATTAATTAATAATAAAAATCAATACAAAACTTTATTAAACTTATTAATTATTAAATTTATATTAATATTATATCTAATATTATCTTATTGAGCAAGAGCCCACTATGGGAGAGATGTCCATGTAACATAATGCATTAAAATCATTGTAAAAGATTGACAAAATAGTAAATTAATATTAAAATAATAAAAAAATAATAAAAAATATT
Source organism: Picea mariana (assembly GCA_032191745.1). NCBI lineage: Eukaryota > Viridiplantae > Streptophyta > Pinopsida > Pinales > Pinaceae > Picea > Picea mariana. The sequence continues at coordinate 101,742 of JASDQU010100895.1, forward strand.
AAAATAAATATAAATAAAAAAGTATATATAAACAACAAGTGGGCTCAATTAATTAATGGACTCAATAATTAAGACAGGTATATAGTACCACAATCAACATAGATCCATTTTAATATAGTATCTATCAAACAGCTAGAGAGATCAAATCTCTACATATACAAACCTAGATAAATCTATAATATTCAAATTTATATCATTATTATATATTTATATAAATTATATTCAACCTTTTAAATAATAATAAAATAATATATCAAAATATTATTATTTTGATTAGTTTATCTGTCATTTGCTAGACTATCCACTCAAAGACATCAAAAAACATGCTTGGATTTTTACCCATCCAAACCATCATGTTAAGAATTGGACAATACAAACACTAATATTTTAGAATATTACATTAAGTATTTAATATCATAGTGAAACTCGATGTTAGTCAATTCCTAAAACGTCATGGGATGAAAGAGTGTGTCACCTTTGTGACACTTAGAAGGTTGAAGATGAAAAACACTTTCTCTTAGATTGTCTAGCCTATACCCATATTAGATATTATTTTCAAAATATTGACCACACTACCAACCTTCATAACCTCTTAACTCAACAAAAGTATGGTGATCTTGGAAAGCTTCTCTTAATGCTTTTTGAGAACGAAAACAAAATTCTAAAGAATCACAAGTAATCACTTACCCTCTTAAGCTCCGATAGACCAATTAGGTCTTAGTGGACGTTAATCATCATCATCATCATCATCATCATCATCATCAATAAATTATAAAAGTCATATTTTATATTATTTGTATTATAATATTATAATCTAATATTTATAAAATTTATATAGTTATCATTCAATATATAAATAAAATAACAAAATAAGAGGACAGATGACTATGCTTGATTATAATTGATTGTGCTCAATTGAGGGACACTTGGGATCCCTTTTTGGAATTGTCGTGGCTTTCCATGGTGCAAAGGTCCTATGATAAGTTGGATCCCGAGTGGTATTGATATTATCTGTCTAGCTGAAACTTGGGAGCATGAGGAGTCCAAGGTCCATAACATGGAAGGATTTGTCTTGTGGTCGGGATGGAACAAAAAATCCCACCATAGAGGGATAGGAGGCATAGCTTGTTATATTAGAAAAAGAATTTCTCCTCACATTCAACTTCATAAGATTAACCCTCTTAATCAATACATTTGGATAGAAATTTCAGACACCAATGATAAGAAGATGTATATATAGCAATTTGTTATTTGGCACCTATTGATTCTACTTTTTATAAGAAAAATAATCTAGATAAAAATTGTCCCTATAATAATTTAGAACAAGATATTTGTAATTTGAAAAATGAAGGTAATATCTCCTGCTAGGAGACTTTAATCATAGGACTGCAACTAAACAAGCTACTCTTTTAAGTGATGACTCCAACCATGATCCTCTATGGCTAGATGATGACCTTGTTTTATCTAATAGCTACAAAAGAAGCTCTGAAGACCTAATTGAGATTTTTTTTGGCACTGATTTGGTCAAGCTCTGCAGCTTTCAAGACCTAATAATTTGCAATGGCGTAATGAAGTGGCCAAACTCCAATCAAATGACCTGTATTCATGGGCTAGGTAGTAGTGTTGTAGATTATGTGATATATGATATCCTCGTTTCCAACCAAATAGCAACTTTTGACTTTTTAAATGACCACGAGCCTAACTCTGATCATAAACCTTTAACCCTAATTCTAAAGTTTTCCATGCATAGGAGCACCACTGAAGAGAATTATGATAATCAAAGGAATTTGTGCTTTGAAAAAAGTAAAGTTGACATTTTCTTAAAGAATTTAAATAGTAAATTAAAACTCCTAACTTATAAGGAAAACATTGAACAACTCTATCATAATTTTACAACTACCATTTCCACTTCCATTAACAAGTTCTCTTTTGAGGTGTCCCATAAAAAGAATAATAGAACAACCAACCCTTGGTATGATAAAGAATGTAAAATTGCTAGGAAAGCCATTAGGGATGCTTCTAATGAGCCCTTAAAACTCGATAAGATCAATACATACAAAGCCCTAATTAAAAGAAAAAAAAGATACTATATCAATGAAAGGCAAGAGCAACTTTCACAACTATACAAGTTGGATCCTAAGAAGTTCTGGAGCCAAATTCTAAAATGAAATACTAAAGAAAATAATAAGATTCCCTTAATGGACTGGAATTCCTACCTTAAAAGTCTTTACAAGTTCCCTAATGCCATCGACACCATTCTTATTGTCCCTACAAAGGAAGAAGTTTTTTCTTTAGATGACATAGAGTTCGGGGTTAAGCGGCTCGCAAATGGGAAAGCTAAGGACATTGAAGGCTACCAAGCTGAAATTTTTAAAATCACGAGGCCAATCCTTATCCCTCACATACACAAGCTCTTCAATTTAGCAGTCAAGCAGAGCTTCCCTAAACACTGGACGCAAAGCCTCATTGTTCCTATTTTTAAAAATGGGGATAAAAACATTCCCTGTAATTATAGGACCGTTATGATTAGCCCAATTTTAGCCAAGCTTTATGGAATTATTTTGGAAAAGAAGATTAGCATTTGGCTAGAAAGTCATGGTAAAAGAGCTAAAGGCTAGACTGGGTTTAGGAGATATCATTAAACTATGGACCATCTAGTTACCTTTAGGATCATTGCAGAATAGTTCCACAATACTAAAACCAATCATTTTTTTTGTTTTGTTGACTTTAGAAAAGCTTTTGACATGGTTCCTAGGAAAAACCTTTGGAATAGGTTGGAAGAGATAAAAGTGTTTCTCGAGTTGAGGGCTATTGCAATAAGGATGTATGAGAACGTTATTTCTAAGTTTAAAAACACTGAGGGTTGGTCAAAAGAGATTAACTGCAATATCATAGTCAAACAAGGTTGTCCCTTGTCCCCTACCCTTTTTAGCATATACATTGATAAATTAGAAGAATGCCTGGAAAAAGCAGGTTGTGCCAGCCCTACTCTCACTAGTATAGTCATCAATCTTCTTCTTTATGCCGATGATATCGTTCTTATGGAAAGGAGTCCCCATGATCCTGAAAACCAACTAAGAATCCTTAAGGCTTTTTCCTCCAATATGGGTATGACTGTTAATACTGATAAGACTAAGGTCATGATTATTAAATCGAATAAGATCCCTTATGATACCTTGGTATATGAAAACAACAACTTGGAGGAAGTGACTTCATACAAATATCTTGGAATTGATATTCACCACAAGCTTAATTGGAATTATAACATTGAGAAAAGGATTATTGAAGGATGGAAAGCTTATTATGGGCTTGAAAACAACTGTAAATCAGCTGAACTTTGGAGTTGGGATAAGAAAAAACTCCTCTTTGAGACTCTTTTTACACTTGTTATTCTCTATGGATGTGAAGTCTGGGGCTGTAGTATCTCTCGTGAATCCTGGAGAAAGATAGAGCAAATACAAAAGAATTTTATAACATATAATCTCAAAATTAAAGGAAATACACCCTATCCCATCATCCTCATAGAAACAAGCCTCTCCCCCATTGAGAGCATGGCTATGACTATATACCTAATGTATAAGAACAAGTTAAACAACATGGAAGACAAGAGACTACCTAAAATTGCTTCCAAATCAAGTCATAACCACCATCGACTCAAGCGAGGATGGCATACAGATGCTCGGTTTTGGATAAACTATTGGGGAATCATGGAAGAAACCATTTTGCAGAATAAAGATACTATTAAAAAAACATCAAATCAAAATTGAAGGAAAAAATGTAGTGTGATAAAGAGTTAGAGGAAAATTGAAAATTAAGGTATTATAAAGATGTAATCAACTCTAATCTGGAAGATTAAAATTATCTATCTGTTTTTCCAGGTGTAAAGAAAAAAATAAGCATTGCTAAGATAAGAACAAATTCTCACGAGCTCCATAGTGAAACTGGGCGTTGGTAAATTCCTAAAACGCCATGGGATGAAAGAGTGTGTCACCTTTGTGACACTAAGAAGGTTGAAGATGAAAAGCACTTTCTCTTAGATTGTCCAACCTATACCCATATTAGATATCATTTTCAAGATATTGATCACACTTTTCTAACCTCTTAACTCAACAAAAGTATGGTGATCTTGGAAAACTTCTCTTAATGCTTTTCGAGCACAGAGAAAAAGTTGTAAAGAATCACAAGTAATCACTTACCCTCTTAAGGTCTGATAGACCAATTAGGTCTTAGTGGACGTTAATCATCATCATCATCATCATCATCATGATTATGATTAATAACATTTTAGTAGATGGTTTTAAAAAAATATGGTAATAAAATAAACCTCAAACCACGAGTTGTGAATCCAATTATTTATTTAATGTGTACATATCTTAATATTTCTCAACTCTATGATGAAAATGGAAACTGTTTAATAATAATATAAATTCAAGTGTAAGAAGTTGATTTTGATATTGGACTTCTATCCATTGGGGTAATCAAAAGTTTTTTTTAGGGATGGATCAAATTTGAAGAGAAGGGTTATATTTGAAGTGAAAGGATCAATTTTATTATAACCCTTTTAAATTGATAGGTCAAAATAAATTATCTTTTTCATATGAAAAAAAGAAAAAAAAAATCATCCATAAAATAATTATTTTATAATCCATTCTTTATAAAAAAAAAATAACTTTTAACTTATAATTCTCCAAGCATAACATATTAATGATTAAGTTAAATTAAACATAAGATTCTAACCAATTCTATTATATCTTTATTTACACTAATCTAGTTGAAATTCAACTTATAATTGAAACATTCTAATTAAATTCTCTAATCTAATTATTTCTAAATTATTTCCCAAATTCCATTTTATTAAATCTAGCTTTATCAGAAATTGCGCAGAAATATTCACCTAAATAAACAGTAAAGATCATGGATGTTGATTACAAGGTAAAATCTATAAAAAATATATAGAGTTGAAAAACTTAAAAAATATATAAAGTATAAATAATATTGAAAAAATTGGATAATCTCTAAACTATTGAAAATTATGTTTCTGAATATAAGTTGTGAGTTGTTTAATGTGTATGATTACAAAGTACAATAAATTATGGTGACTAAGTTGTGATCTTGATGTGCATTTTTCAAAATATTTTAGAAAAACAATTTAAAAATAAAATATTTTGCCAAGATAAATATTAACTTAAAATAGTCATTGAAATAAAAACTTCTCATTACCATTATTTATGAATACTATAAATAAGAAAACTTATTCATAAGAAGCAACACAAAGTTTCTAATCTAAGTGAGTCTTTTTGAAATCTATTAAAACTTTGAAGAAAAAACTTTTGATAATTATAAATTCTATCACAATACAATTTAATATCATTAAAAACATTTATAACTAAAATCAATGAACACTCATCCCACTTTCCTTTTTCTCATTAAAAAGTAATATAATATATTTCAATAATAACCATTTACATATCTGAAATCTACAAGCAAGGACCAAAAAAAAATTGACACTAACCAGGCCTAACCTACCTTAAGGAACTTGATATCTCCTCTCCCTCTTGCTTTGTTTACTGACCGGACCGCCAACACGGCCTTACGCACCATAACAGAATTATGGACTAGGAAAAATACTCCTTGCTCTCCTTCAGCAGAAGTTTCACCTTGGATAAGGGAAGGTTTCCCCTTCTGCACAGAGTCAATGGGTTTAGTAAAAAAATTGATAATGTAAAATTTTATTTTTTTTTAGAAATTTATATCAAAATTTAAATTAAAATAAATTTAAAATTCTTTGAAAATTAAAAAAAATGATTTTAAGTATAATTTCATAACTTATAAGAAAATCTAAAATAAAATAGTACAAAGCGGCAGAGAGATAATGGATTGTAAATAGATTTGTTTGAAAAGCCTATAACTCATTTAATAATAGGAAACCTACAACAGAACTAGGAACTTGGAAAGAGTTGCCTTGACAAAACAAATTGACTTAAGGAGTGTAGTAATATATTCCCCAATTTTCAGGTCACAACACTCTTTGTTGGGCTTAAGAGAATTCATTATTTGATCTTCAACTTCCAAAACACAAAGCTTGTTGCTGGGGCTTAGAAAATTCTGGATTTGATCCTAATTTCTATGGCTTCAATAAATAAGATATGTATGCATGTATTAGTTCCATAAAATTATGATTCTACTGTAAAAAACAAAAAAAACATAACAATTCTTTTTTGAACTGACTTGGCAAATGAAAAATTGTTAATATTCCTTTTTTAATTGCTAAGATAAAAAATTGTTAATATTCCTTTTTTAATTGCTAAGATAAAGAAGAAAATGACTCATAAAAAACACTTATACAAAGAAAAGAATAAAAAATACTATAAGTAGGATAATGCACAGGTCAGTATCCCCGATGTGTAAGTGGTAGAATGTATGCAGGATAGCTGCTGTGATTAGAAGCCGAATCCCCGAGTGGAATAGAGTGCATTGCCAGGCTTTCGCTGCTGCAAAGTGATTTCCCTTGAAAACTGTGGAAGCTTTTTCAAGGGCATTTCCGTGGGTTTCCTGTCAAATAATCTGTCGTGGCCTCTCCTTCACCCTAGGGTTTGGGGTTTCGCAATCGTTCCCTCACCCTTCGGTCTCGTCCCTAAACGTACCTCAATTTCCCTTATGGTCAATCGACTGTGCCTCAATTTCCCTAAACGTACCTCAATTTCCCTAGTTTGTCAGGCGAGCCATTCTTCGTCGTCCTCGTTTCTCAGTGAGTTGTAACTATCTTACTTATCCTTCACCTTCCTCTTGCACTCTGCTGGTGGATAAAATTTTGTAATGCAATCAAATAACTGTGTGATTAAATTAAGACATTGTTTAAAGATTAAGTAAATTAAGTGATAATTTAAATGAAAATAGGTTTTTGATTATAAATAGGGAGAGGTATCTGTATGTTTTCCAGGCCACCGATCAGATCACAGTGGAGAAGAGGAGGGCGTTCTGTGTTTTGTGCGCAGGGGAGATGACACTGTTTTTATATATCCCATCTGTTCTCTTCTCTCGGTTTGAGATGTATGAGGGCAGTGTCTTCTCTCTGCGCATGAAACCTCCTGTTCCTATATACGCTTTACTTTTACTTTTACTTTTCTGATGTTAACGATATTTAGTAACCATGTTCATGTTGCTTACAGACCTTTCTTACTTCTTTACGGCTTCTCATAGATTTTGGATTTTCTGTGTATGTAGTAGATTTGTTAGATATTCTTCTGGTATATTCTTTCTTTTAATTATTCCTGTTGATGAACAAAAATAGCATGTCGTAGTTTGGTTGAAAATTCACTTCTTATTGAACTGAACTGTGGGTATCTGTGATTCTCAGCTATTTCAATTATTTTTTCAGTTATGATTTTCCAGCTGAGAACGTCAAAAGGTTGGCTGAGCAGGCTCACATATATGTGAGCATGCTATAAAATGTCTGGTAATTCGTAATCTGTTTATGGTAATATGAAATGTTTGGTTGCATGGTTTAATCCTAAATTATTTAAACGTGTCAATTACATATCTTTACAGTAATTTTTTAATGTGATTAGGTAAATGTTAAAAAGTAAACATGTTAACGAATGTCTTGATAAATGCAAGAAAGTTATGAACAATAAATCTGACCCATTGATTTTGGAGGACGACTAAGAATATGCCAGCATCTTCAATGCATAGCCATTAGATTAGAGTTTAAGGTTAAATAAAGTTAAAAGATCATTAATTGTGCCCATTATCAATAGGTATACTATTTTGACGTAAAAAATTATGAGTAAACTAACTTTAAATTAAAAATTCTATCATTCAAAATTAAAACACATTATTCATTCAATTCCATTTAACAAAATCAGAACAAGTATAAATGAGTGTTGAAGTTATTTGACATCGTCTTGGAACAACCTGTATGAAGACTGGCAATGCATAACAGACGGCAACTAAAGTAGATGATCTGAAAATATGTAGATAATGGTCCTTTATCTTCTATCTATGTACGGTTGTATTATTTATTTTTTGTTTCTTAAATTACTGTCAAGTTATCGATTGTAGATAAGTAACACAATAGAATAATCCAAAATTCATAAACATATTTATTAGGAGTGAAAAACTGTATTTTATTGTTATTTCAAGTTTATAGTTTTTTCTAAATAATGATGATGAGTTTTTTTTAAATAATGATGATGAGTAAACTCATATTGACAGATAATAATCAATAATAACTTTTCTATTACAAATTAGTTATTAAATTATAATAAATTTTGACACTGTAAAAAAGAAAAAATAATAAAAAATACAGCACTATAAATACAGAAATTTACAAAACAGGAAAAGGAAGAGAAGAGAAAAGGGAAGAGGAAAAGGAAGTATGAACAACTATGGGAAGTGTGCTCCTATTTCATGGAAGCTTTTCGGGGAGTACTGGTTTTCTTGAATACACTCTTAGGTTGCATTGGGTATGTTGTTGAGAACATCCAACACAATCTTCAGACATACTCAATTTTCATTCATTTTAACTCATCAAACACTTAAAAAAAAATTTGATGAAAAAGAAGATTGCATATATTAATATTTTTTATAATTTCTCTTTTATTTCTAATTATTTTATTAATTAATTATAATTATTATATTTGGATATGAGATAAAAA
>JASDQU010100895.1:110448-123859 GCA_032191745.1 Picea mariana
GCATGCAAGTGATCCGGTTATAGTACATGATTATATATTTTACTTGTGGATCTTTATGATGATGTTGATGATTATGATTTGATGTTATTGATATATGCGTATTGACATATGATATTCATGAGTTTTCCCTTAGTGTGCAGGACACTTGATAGATTGTGGATGTCAATGGCGTTAATGGACCTCCTTGGACTCCAGATTGACTCAGGGAGTGGATTGTATTGGTTTGAGTATTTCTTTTATTCATATGTGACATATGATCGATTATATTATGATGTTGTATATGGATTATTGACACTATTTCGTTGATGGATGCAGGATGATGATTTCTTGTTAATATGACTCACATAAGGAGTAAATGGACCATGCACGTAGACCAAATATTGAGGAAGAGGTGTGGAAGAATACATGTCATAGCCTACTAGCACTCTCATCATGGCTCGAATTGTAGGTTAACGATTACCTAGTTCGACAGGTCCATGATGTCATGAGGAAAGATTGAGACAGTCGCTCACGATGATTTTTAAAGGGAACACAATAATGCATGGTCCTTATTCCCTAGAATCCCTTAGTCTCTCACAAGGTTGTCTGAATGGAGTGTTGATTCCAGGGGTTGGAAAAGTACCAAAACTAGTGAAAAGGAGAGTGACACCCTTGGATGCACTGGAGTACATCTTAAAGGGCACATCGTGTGATTTAAAAGAAAACTTTAGTCAACAGATCTAAGTGGCCTAGAAAATAATAAATTAATTTGACGTTGTCGCATTTAAATTAATTAATTAATGAATAAATTATTAATTATAAACCCCTATAAGAGTCTAAGCCTTTTCAAATAAAATTTAATTAAGCCTGAGAATAAGTTTTTTAAAGAGGCTAAATTGAAATTAATAACTAAAGAAAAAGGGCAATGAGGTAAATAATTTTTAGAATTAAGTAAATTGAAATAATCCTAATGATTTGATTTACGACACATAGGTGTAAGAAATAATTAAAAGAGAGTTTTTTAAATAAGAAAGAAACATAGAGGAGAGAATGTGTAAGCATAGAAACAAATCTAGAGTCTAGTTAACACTAGTCTAACTAAAGAAGAATCATATTTTAACTCAACTCAAATTTAGTAAGGCGTCATTCATTAATTGGAAATAAGGGGAATAAAGAGACAACTAGGAGTGATTGAAGGAGCGCTTTTAGGAAGGGTGAGGGAAATTGAATTTATTAAAATAAAATGTGGATTTATTTGTGCAAATTGGGGAAAGGGTGACAAGTGTAAGGGGGGAATAATTCTAAATTATTTAAATTAAAAAGTGAATTAATTGTGCAAGTGGCGATGTGTTATGGGGAATTTATATAAAACAAAGGGTTGAGATGAGAAATTGATAACACTAGTTAAGGGTAAAGTTATGGTGCAAAAATTTGACTGGTTTTACTTGTGAGAGTTGGGATACCCATGCTTGAGAGAGAGTGGTGGATCTACCTTGCGAGGCAAGCTAGGAGCTAGATGATCTTTGGTTGTGTGTGTGCATGGCCCCTTTACAGCTCGAGGGGATAAGGGGGAAGAAGAGTACCCCAATATTTGGTTGGGAGGAACCGTTAAAGCCACAATGATTAGAAAGTGGGAGGTCAGAAAGAACATCAGTTGCCGAAGATCTTCTTCAAGCCATCTTCGTCATCGATTATGGTATTTTATGAAATTTATAATTGCATTGATCTTTATTGTTAATTCTAGTTGTTATAATTGGTTGCAGACTGTATAGAATATTGAGATTGTATAGACTAACTCTTGGATGGCATCATCATATATGAGAGAGAGAGAGATTATATAATCGAGGTTTTTCCCTTGCGTTACATGGGAAGTTTTGTGAAAGTGGCAATTTCTCAATATATCTATATGTACCAATTATGGAATTTCTTAAATCAAACTTTTATTATCAGTGTTAACTCCTAGAAACATCAAATTTTTAATAACTCCACGTTATTGTATCCATGCTATTCTATCCCCTTCTTACAGCTAGCAGACCCCTACTTAAAAAATTCCTTAAATGAACACTTAAGCCATGGTTCGACAATTATCTGGGTAACGTCTCTTGAACTCAAATCTCAGTCCAATGCACCTCGATACTTGGAATATTCCTTAAGTAAAACTTAGGATCCTTCGCACATTGACCATAAAACCAAAAATCGGCAAACAAAAGTGAAGATGAGCAGGATAAGATATCACTCTTGAAGTGAGTGGATTGATTTGACAATCTTGCGCTCAGTTCCATCTCCCAATCGTATCCTACCTCACTGAACCAAACCATCTGATCATGTGCTCCATTCTTTCTTCATCGTTCCTGGTTTGGCCTGGCTTGGCCTTGCCTTCCCTTCCAGTATATTTGATCCTACTGCTGGGCTCTTAGTGGTATCCTCATGGTGCCAACCACATCGTAAGTTCTTATGAGATTGGTAGAATTGAATCCCTGCATGAAATACAGTTGAAACACGAAATCCCAATGACCTCATCCTATGTTTGAGGTTACTAAAGAAAAATGGTGCATCGATATCCCTTTTTCCCCACCTAAAACTTACCGTCTGGAAGTGACGTGGGTTGAGGTTTTGCATTTCTTTTACCTTTAAAACTTTACTGGTCAACATCGCTTGTGGTCCCAGAAACTAAATGAATGACTCCGGTGTAAATTTAGTGAGTTATGGAAGTTGCATTCCCTTTCCATCTAACTCTCAATTTGACACTAAACCTTAGCATCCCACTTTACAGCTTTAAGAGATCCTTATCCATAAACTTGAACTAGTATTGAATTATTATTTAAAACTTAATGTTATTTCAACAACGGGTTAATGCTTACAACTAGAAAAGTAAGAACCTACATAATTAAACCTACAATAACAAGTTATGCAAAAATATTTGAATTAATGACACTTGGATGTAATTTATTACTATTGTTTACTTAACTTAAAACATTAGTTAGAAAATTGAAAAGTTGACATTTGGATATGATCCATGATAAAGATGGAATTATTTACTATCATACATTTAAGATTACAGAAGGTTATTTAGGAAAATTCAATAAGTGGATAACTATATATGACCCATGATGATGTGATACACTTTATATAATACAATATAAAGGAATTACTCACGATTAGTATAGATTATTGTTAGTATATGATGGTGTTAATTCATTATAAATAGTGGGCTATGTAAGGGTCATCCCATATTACAATAACTAGAGGTAAATGATCTATGATGTTTGAAATAAATGAATTCAACATAGGTGAGGTTTTAAAGATGGGCACAATTAGGTCTCTATCAAGTAGTGGAATCTTACTTATGTCTTCTTGGATGTTATAAGTCCTTACATCTTACTTCCTTCTTCAATTATGTTAATTATTGACAAATGATGATTTAAGTAAAATGGAATGTTCTTGACACTAATGAAACAATGTTTAGTTTGATTTAGTAATTAGATTACTTGTGCGCCTTGAAAATAATGTTAATGTATGATTAATTAAGCAATTAGATTACTTGTGTTCCTTGGAATAATGTTATGTATGATTAATTAAGTAATTAGATTACTTGCGCGCATTGAAAATAATGTTATGTATGATTAATCAAGTGATTAGATTACTCGTGCGCCATGAATTAATGTTGATGTATGATTGATACAGTAATTAGTTTACTCTTGTGCCTTGAAAATAAAGTTGATGATTACTCGTGTGCCATGAATAATTGATGATTAAGATTGACTGATTGATCTAGTTGATCTTGTCTTGATTGGATTAGCAGAAATTAGACACCTCCTTGCTCCTGATAACAGTCGCCATCCCTGAGACCTTAAATGGTCAAAATCAATAGGATGAATCATGGGCTTGAGTGTTTCTTATGTGTCCTGGAGGTCCTAACCATGTAGGATAGGTTGGGAGGGTAGTTATTTAATATTCAACAATATGGTTGATCATTATCTATAATTGATTCAGTTGATTGTGATGTGTGGAATTGTGTCGCTATTTATGTTTATGTGTTGATAAGGTGTCGCTATCATTTATGTTAATGCATTGGCTTGTGTCATTATTGATTATGACGATGTGTCTCTTGTAATTCTATTAATTATGATGTCGTGTTGATTATGTGTTTTTATGAATTGTGTGTTGACGTTAATTTCATAACGTTTTTAAAAAAATTACCTAGTGTACTTCGTTATTTGTAGTCATAACGGAGGTGTCATTACAAAGGGTTTGGGGAGCAGAGAATCTAATGAGGGAATTAGGTGAAATCACTAGTTCAACTTCTGGTCGATCATAGAGTGGGATCAGATCAGATGGCAGTGGTAGCTCATCCACAAGTGAAACAATGACCTCTTGTTCAAAAACATCCTCAGTCATGGCCATAAAAATCTTTTTTTCCTTACACTTGTGCCTGAGATAATATTTGTCATCAAAATTATAACAAAGACCCTTAAGTTGGCATTCATCCATTTAATCCTGGGTTAATTTTGGATCTTGAGGTGAGTTGTAGGAGGGGCGAGATTGTTGGGTTTAGGGAGAGGAAGAAAGGATGGTTTGCAGATATGGGAGCATAAAATTTGTTTTTCTTCCTTGGCTTGTTGAGTAGCTTCCACCCAAGTCTGGGGGCGTTCCATGAAGGAATCTAACATGCCCTATGTTCTGAAATCCAAGTGGTCAAATGTTGCAATAAAGTCTTCCACTATCCTAGACTGCTTCAACTTGGTCAAACGACCTAAATGGTGGATGTTGGAGTCAAAGATGTCATAAAGGTCTGCAAAAAAATATGTTCAAGCAACATACCCTCAGCATGTCTTTATACGCCATTGCCACCATTTCTATCATTCTAGATCTAGATGTAGGATACCATATGAAGCTTGGATAAATCATCAATAATTCCATGCAAAGAGAAGTAATGTTCCATTTGAGTGACACATCATGTGGGATCTGAGCCATCAATTTGTTCAACTCAATTCTGAGAAGGCATAGGTCTTGAGGAAGGTGGGTAGAATAAAGACCTTGGTAATGGGAAGATTCATGGTATTTGTGATAGGATGGTTTTTCAAAAGAAGAAGGGTTCGGGGAATGGCCCATCGATTGGTCAAGTGTATATTTGATGTCTTTGTTGTGGGAACAATGGTCTTGGAGGATTTGAATAGAGGAATATTTTGTGCTAATGTTGGCATTGATATTCTTGATGTACTCCTTATTCTAGATGTTGTCATCAATCAATGAATTGAGTTCTTGGGTGCGGGTGGTGTCCATTTGGATAGAGGTAAAAAATGGTCAGGAAAATCAGATAGGGAATGAATAAGGGTACTGGGAAGGGTGTGTGGGACCACTGAGAAGAATGGTGACAAATGATAGGTACATGACCATCAAAGAGAAAATGGGAATTCAATGGGATAGGGTCCAAATAAGGGTGTCGGGAAAGGGGTCATGTCCACTAAAAAATTATAGTTAAAATGATAGGTACCACAGTAATCAGGGAAAATAGAGGAATCCAATGAGAGAAGATAGAGGAATCCAATGAAATAGGTCCCAAATAAGTGTGTCGGCGGGACCACTATACTCTTTTTCATTTAACTTCTGCGGAGTTATACTCTTATCTGAAAAATATTGCAGTGTCGGAATGCCCAAATTATTAATTGGAAAACAAAATGTGGAAATGCCCAAATTCTTAATAGGAAAAACACAGTGTGGAAATGCCCAAATTCTGAACATGAGAGATCTTGTTTGTTTCCTTTCTATGTTGTTTTTTACCTCAATTTCCCTAATGGTCAATCGAGTGTGGGAGTGTGTAAAGACGATGCCAGGCCTCCTTTGTCAGGCGATCCATTCTTCGTCGTCCTCGTTTCTCAGTGAGTTGTAACTATCTTACTTATCCTTCACCTTCCTCTTGCACTCTGCTGGTGGATAAAATTTTGTAATGCAATCGAATAACTGTGTGATTAAATTAAGACGTTGTTTAAAGATTAAGTAAATTAAGTGATAATTTAAATGAAAATAGTTTTTTGATTATAAATAGGGAGAGGTATCTGTATGTTTTCCAGGCCGCCGATCAGATCACAGTGGAGAAGAGGAGGGCGTTCCGTGTTTTGTGCGTAGGGGATATGACACTATTTTTATATATCCCATCTGTTCTCTTCTCTCGGTTTGAGATGTATGAGGGCAGTGTCTTCTCTCTGCGGATGAAACCTCCTGTTCCTATATACGCTTTACTTTTACTTTTCTGATGTTAACGATATCTACTAACCATGTTCAGTGTTGCTTACAGACCTTTCTTACTTCTTTAGGGCTTCTCATAGATTTGGATTTTCTGTGTATGTAGTAGATTTGTTAGATATTCTTCTGGTATATTCTTTCTTTTAATTATTCCTGTTGATGAATAAAAATAGCATGTCGCAGTTTGGTTGAAAATTCAGTTCTTATTGAACCGTGGGTATCTGTGATTCTCAGTTATTTCAATTATTTTTTCAGTTACGATTTTCCACTGCACATATCTGATTAGCTTTAAAAAATTATGAGTGAAAAATTCTATCATTCAAAATTAAAACACATTATTCATTCGATTCCATTTAAAAAAACAGAACAAATATAAATGAGTGATGGAGTTATTTGACATCGTCTTGGAACAACCTGTATGAAGACTGGCAATGCATAACACACAGCAACTAAAGTAGATGATCTGAAAATATGTAGATAATGGTCCTTTATCTTCTATCTATGTACGGTTGTATTATTTTTTTTTGTTTCTTAAATTACTGTCAAGTTGTAGATTGTAGATCAGTAACAGAACAGAACAACCCAAAATTCATAGACATATTTGTTAGGACTGAAAACCTGTATCTTACTGTTATTTCAAGTTCATAGTTTTCTTTAAATAATGATGATGAGTAAACCCATATTGACAGATAGCAACCAGTGATAACTTTTCCATTACAAATTAATTATTAGATTATAATAAGTTTTCACACTGTATAAAAAAAAAGAAATAATAAAAAATACAGCGCTATAAATACAGAAATTTACAGAACAGGAAAGGGAAGAGAAGAGGAAAAGGAAGTATGAACAACTATGGGAAGTGTGCTCCTATTTCATGGAATCTTTTAGAGGAGTACTGGTTTTCTTGAATACACTCTTAGGTTGCATTGGGTATGTTGTTGAGAACATTCAACACAATCTTCAGACATATTCAATTTTCATTCATTTTGACTCATCAAAAACTCAAAAACAAAAAAAATTGATGAAAAAAGAAGATTGCATATACTAAGATTTTCTATAATTTCTCTTTTATCTATAATCATTCTATTAATTAATTATAATTATTATATTTGGATATGAGATAAGAAGAAACTTCTCGTTTAGACTCTCCTTGCACATGAAATCTAGGGATATACACATGAAATCTAGGGATATAGTATCTCTAGCAATCCAAAAGAATTTTATAACCTATAATATCAAAATTAAAGGAAATAAGTGGTATCCCATCCTCCTCTTAGAGGCAAAGCAGTTCTCTCATTGAGAGCAAGACTATGACTAAATACCTAACATATAAAAAGAAGTTAAACAACATGGAAGACAAGAGGTTTTCTAAAATTGCTTCAAAATCTAATTGCAACCATCATCGACTCTTTGTTTTGACAAGTGTAAAGAAAAAAATGAGCATTGCTAAGATAAGAACAAATTCTCACGACCTCCATGGTGAAAGTGGACATTAGTAAATTCCTAAAATACCTTGGAAAGAAAGAATGTGTAGTTATTTGCATGCATGTTAATTTTTGGAATCCAGGAGTAGCTTAAGCGTGATTTGGAAACCCAAGTTGTTGGAAAAAACTTGGAAGTACCTCGCCAGATTGCTTGCTGGAAAAGTTTGGCTTCTTCAATTATTCTCTGGAAGTCTTGTCGGTGGCCACATATTGTTGACTGATTGTCCACTCCTTGTGACATTTCCCTATTATTCCATAAAGGTATCCCAAATATCTCGTGGGATTTTCTGGAACGAAACCATGCTTATTGAAGCCATATTGTTTCACTATGTCATTCTTCATGTTCCCCGTGGGCTATTAAATATAATGTAACCTCAATAGGCTGACTGTACACTGCTAGCTGTCCTAGCTAGCTCTACTTTCTATTTTTGTTTTGCTTGATCCTATTTAGCTCAGCTATTTCCCCTTTGTAGATGTCTTCTTCATGTACTCATTTTGTACTCTTCTTCTTGCATTCTAATATATTGTTTTATGTTCTATTCTTTCTCTCTGCATTTCTTGCTTCACAATTTATCATGGTATCAGAGCTATAGTAGTAAGCCTCTTCACACAGGCTAGAGAGCAACAAGATCCTCACAGCAAAGAGCTTACACGAATCATGAGAGAACGCTTCACAGACTTTTCACAAAGCTTGGAAAGTTGTCCGTTCATACTCTCAAAAGATCGTCGTAGGGAGCTCGTCGACATCGTAGAGCATACTACGCTCGAAATTTTCGAGGAGCAGAAACACGAGAAAGAAGCGGAGACTGCAGATGGAGAAATAATAAAGTTTCTTGTAAAATTTTCAAATTTGTAAAAGATTCACGAAGAAGAGATGCAGGACGCGGGAACATTTGAAGAAATCGAAGAATTTGTTCAAATTCGTTAAAGATTCCTGCAGAAGGCAGAATCGTTTAAAGATTTACGGGAATTCTCTCAAATCCGTCAAAGATTGTAGCAGACAACGCTAAGCTTCAAAGAACTCGTGAAATTCTTTCAAATCTTTGAAAGAATCGTGATTTTTTTTATTTTTTTTCTCTCCGCAGGAAAAAATTCCTTCAAATGCAACAAAGATCATGTCTAATGAGAAAAGAACAACTGTCGCAGTAGTAAGATCCATCCTCCGAACAGATTTGAGGCAGAAATCCAGTTCAGAAGCGACGAGGAGAGCGTGGAAAAGGCGAAAGAATTTCAATCATTAGATCTTGCGCAGAGGATCGACAGTCGTTGGATCAGCAAGAAAGTGCACGAGGTTTAGTCCTCTAGAGCACACAGGAGAAATTTCAACTTGCGAAGTCACAAAATCATTTGGACCGTCCATCAACGGACCAGTGGCGAGATCTCGACATGTCGCTGACTCAAAAGGTGTAAAGGTTTGAAGACTGGCGTGAGAATTCACAAATCATGAAATTTCGAGTCATTCTGGACCATTAGATCGAGAGAGGATTGTGAGCCATCCATCTCAGAGGAAAGGTGGCAGCAGATCCAAGCACCATCAAAATTTCGGCATTTCAGAGTTCAGGATATCGGAGGTCTTGTTGACGAAGATCAGGACACTCCACGAAGAAAGTCCCGAAATTGTGAAATGTCGAGGACCGTCCATCTTGAGGGGACGTGTGGCAACTATCTAGGCCTTCGGGGAAAGTCCCGAAAGGAAATACCATCGGCATTTCAGGAATCGTCTTTTTGGGAGTCAAGAGACCAAGAGGTCACGTGTTTGAATCGTGAAACCCCGAAAGGGACTGCGGTCATATCAAGAGAGGTCATGTGGACCAGCGGTATAGCCCAAGGGGCTAACTGAAGTTAAAGCCATTTCGACAAATCGGCATCTCGAAGTTCGTGGTTTTGGAAACTTTGGGACAAGAGTTCTAAACTGGTGAAATAATTAATCGTGAAATCCTGAAAAGGCTTTCGAGAAGGGCCTTTCCAGCATATTTCTCATTTCGGCAAATTGAAAGACAAAGAACCGGAAAAGCCCGTAGCACTTTAACATCAAGGCACATGGTCACATTGTTCGGACACAAAGGGCCAATCCAAGGCCGTTAAACTCTCTTCGACATTTTGGCAATCAGAAGTTGGAGAGTTCAAAGGTCTGGTCTAACGAAGTTTTGAGGTCAAAACTCGCGAAGCCAAAATTCGCTACGTCAACACTCACGAAATCTTGAAACACAATGTTCTGACATCCTTGCAAGAAAGCAGTAGACCTAGTTTCAGCGAAAGAGACAGGTAAATAAAAAATTTCCTTCTGTTTTTTTTTGCAAATTTTTTTTTTTTTTAAATATGGCGACGTTTAGCAATTTAGGACCAACTCAGGGTTTGATCCTTCTTGGAAAGAACTATGAGTTCTGGTCTCTTCGGATGAGATCATTCTTGCAAGCACAAGAGTGTTGGGATCCAGTGGATCATGGATATGTGGAACCAGATCCAGCAGACCTGTCCGTCATGACTAATCAACAGAAAATTGCTTAGGCAACTCAGAGAAATAGAGAAAATAAAGCCAAATTCTGGATTCAAAATTCTGTGGATGACTCGATTTTTTCAAAAATTACACGCATTGGTACTTCAAAACAAGCCTGGGACATCCTTAAATCTTCCTACCAAGGAAATGACAGGGTCAGAATAGTTAAACTGTAGACCTTGAGGACGCAATTCGAGACTCTAAGGATGACAGAGTCCGAAAATGTGGATCAGTTCATGACCAGAGTCATGGGCATCGTGAACCAGATCAGATTGATTGGTGAAACCATCACTAATCAACGAATTGTTGAGAAAATCCTCAGAAGTTTACAAAAGAAATTTGAAATCGTTGTAACAAAAATCTTTGAATCCAAGGATTTGTCATGTTTTTCAACAGATGAACTAATTGGTTCTCTGGTGACACATGAGACCAGACTGCATCTCACAGATGAGTCCATCTCTAATGCTTTCAAAATGCAATTCTCCTTCGACAGAGGGAGAGGCAGAGGAAAAGGCAGAGGTCACCAAGAACAAGAGAGCAATCACAATAATCCTCATTCTAGTGGAGGACACAGACAACAACACCCGAATCAACACTTCCAAGAACATAGACAACAAAATCAGAATCAGAGTTTTTAGCCTCAAAGAGGCGGAGGGAGAAGATCAAATGACAAAACAAACATACAATGCTATTACTGCAAAAAGTATGGGCACTATGAATCTGAATGTAGGAAGAAGCAAGCAGATCAGCTCTCAGGCAGAGCACATGTGTCAAATCATACGGGAGAAACCTCAGGAGGTATGTTTCTCTCATGTCACAAGACTGAAGAACAACCTAAATATCTTTGGTTGCTGGACAGTGGATGCAACAATCACATGACAGGTAACAAAGATTTACTTTCATGTATTGATTCTTCACTCTCATCTGATATTCCACTTGGAAATGATTACTTAGTCAAGGTTCAAGGAAAAGGAACTGTTCCTATTCTTACTAAACAGAATGTAAAGAAAGACATAAACAATGTCTATCATGTTCTAGATCTGAAACATAATTTGCTAAGTGTAGGACAACTCATTGAACATGGATATTAGGTACTTTTTGAGGGAGCATCTTGCAAAATATATGACAAAAGCCCCAGCAGAAAATTGATTTCTAAAATCCATATGACTCCGAATAGGATGTTTCACCTTACCCTCAGAACTACAAATTTGATTCAACCATATGCACAGAGTGCATCTACCCTGAATGAAACTATGGTTTGGCATACAAGATTTGAACATCTACCCTTTCAAAGTCTAATTCTTCTTTAGAAGAACTCCATGGTCAAAGGTCTTCATATCTTTAAAGAGCAAATTCCGCCATGTGAGTCTTGCATACTTGGAAAACCTAAGAGAACTAGTTTTCCACAGTCATCAAATCAAGACAAACAACATCTCGAACTAGTACACACTAACCTATGTGGACCAATGCAAACAGAGTCAATAGGTGGTATCTTTTACTTTCTAACATTTATTGATGATTTCAGCAGAAAAATATGGATCTATTTTCTCAGACACAAGTCTGAAACTTTTGCAAAATTCAAAGAATTCAAGGCAGAAGCTGAAAAATAGAGTGGAAAATATATCAAAGCACTCAGGTTAGATGGAGGAAGAGAATACAACTCCAGAAAATTTGCAAATTTCTGCAAATCACAAGGCATTATCATGCAAACAACAGCCAGGGATACTCTACAACAGAATGGAGTGGCTGAAAGAAAAAAACAGACAATAATGAATATGGCAAGAACACTTCTCAAAGAGAAAAGTTTGTCAAATATTTTTTGGGCTGAAGTAGTAGCATGCTCAGTTTATCTTTTGAATAGATCTCCAACCACAATTCTAAAGATGAAAGTCCCTCAAGAAGCATGGAGTGGGACAAAGATAAATGTTGCACATCTAAGGACATTCAGATGCATAGCATATGCTCACATACCTTCCGAATTAAGGAGGAAATTGGATGATAGAAGTGAGAAATGTATTTTCACTGGATATAGTGAAACATCTAAAGCTTACAGGCTTTACAATCCAATCACCAAGAAACTAATTCTCAGCAGAGATGTAAAATTTCTAGAAAATCAATTTTGGAATGATTCAGAAAATCAGCAACTGGACAGTCAAAATCCATTGCTGCCAAGTTCTGCAAACGCAGAAAATTCAGAACAGTCGATACATCAACCTGATCTTCCAAGATTGCAAGTACAAAGACAACCTGAACACTCATAGGATAACTCAACTTCCAGCAGAGACTCATCCTGTGAAATTCGAAATCAGAGAACTCGAAGTTTGAGAGAAATCCATCAGCAGTTGGATGACTTTGAACATCACAACATTTTTTCTTTAATGTCATGTCAACCTACATCTTTTAAGGAAGCAGCTAAGAAGCCACATTGGGTTCAAGCCATGAACCAAGAAATTGACTCCATTGAGAAAAATCAGACATGAGATCTTGTTGATTTTCCAAGTCACAAGAAAAGTATTGGTGTCAAGTGGGTTTACAAAACTAAACTCAATGAAAAAGGGCAGATTGAGAAACACAAGGCAAGACGTGTTGCCAAAGGATTCTCACAACAACCAGGTACTAATTATGGTGAAACTTTTTCTCCAGTAGCAATATTAGACATTGTAAGGACTCTATTGGCCATAGCAGCCTAATACAAATGGCAAGTATACCAGATGGATGTCAAGTCAGCATTCCTGAATGGTTTCTTAGAAGAAGAAGTGTATGTAGATCAGCCACCTGGATTTGAAGTCCAAGAGCAGCCAACCAAAGTATATCGGTTGAAGAAAGCCTTGTATGGCTTAAAGTAAGCTCCAAGAGCTTAGTACAACAGAATTGACACTTATCTAATCAAAATTGGTTTCAGCAGAAGTCAAAATGAGCCAACTCTTTACACCAAAACAGATCAGCACAGTAAAATGTTGATTGTATGTTTATATGTTGATGACATGATCTATACTGGAAATCTTGAGTTAACAAATTTTAAACATGCCATGCAATCTGAGTTTGAGATGATAGATCTTGGCATCATGAAATATATTTTAGGGATTGAGGTTGATCAATCAACCAAAGGCATCTTTGGCTGTCAGAAAAAGTATGCAGCAGACATCATCAAAAGATTTCGCATGGAAGAATGCAATCCAACAGAAACCCCTATACCCCTAGGCACAAA
>JASDQU010100895.1:128181-164281 GCA_032191745.1 Picea mariana
TCTTAGAGGCAAAGTAGTTCTTTCATTAAAAGCAAGACTATGATTAAATACCTAATATATAAAAAGAAGTTAAACAATATGGAATACAAAAAGTTTTCTAAAATTGCTTCAAAATCCAATTGCAGCCACCATTAACTCTTTGTTTTGACAAGTGTAAAGAAAAAAATGAAATTGTTAAAATAAGAACAAATTGTCACTATCTTCATGGTGAAAATGAACATTAATTAATTCCTAAAATACCATGGAAAGAAAGAATGTGTAATTATTTGAATGCATGTTAATTTTTGAAATCCACAAATAACTTAAGCGTGATTTGGAAACCCAAGTTGCTGAAAAAACCTGTAAGTACCTCGCCAGATTGCTTGCTGGAAAAGTTTGGCTTCTTCAATTACGCTTTGGAAGTCTTGTCGGTGGCCACATATTGCTGACTGATTGTCCACTCCTTCTGACATTTCTCCGCCTGTGAGGCCTGTCCGTCGTTTAAAAAAAATATCGACCGGGAAAGAACTCTGAAATCTCTGCCGGAGGCTGGCAGTGCCCGTAACTATGAGCACACAGCTCGGTATTTCCGGACCAGTCGTCATCGGGCCTCAGAATTTCATTATGTTGAACAGCTCGATCAATGGTCAATTTTCTTTTTGCTGTTATAGAGATCTTAACTTCTGTAAATTCAAAAGAAATACTATCTGTTTTGGTGGGAAATAGAACCATAGTTAAATCAGTGAAGTGTAAGCAAAATAGGAGTATGGCAGGTTTCTACCGTTTCATTTACTCCCAGAACTAACTTCTGTATGTAAGGCAGGTTTCAGAGACTTTAAGTAAGAAAACTACCTACCAGAAATTATGACGGATACTTTACCCATTGAAACTTAGATTTGACAGGCTTGGATTTTATATGAGGATAAATGTTGATATGCAGATTTGGTATTTAACTTTCAAATACTTCTTAAAATGAAAAGCACTTACTGTGTGAGGTCAAATTCCAGGCCTGCACAGGGTGATCAAATATAGCGTGGGATACGGTGCCATAAAAATTTTATCCTTTACCGTACTTCCAAGTTTTGAGCACAGAATATCATTATGTTCACTTCCAAGATTTGAGCCCATATTTTGGAACCACTCGTCGGCAGCGTCAGAATATCATTATGTTGAACAGTTCGAGTAACAGGGACTGGGACACACATTGATAATTTGGTGGGAGATGGTGGAAGCATGCTTGGAATTTCAAATGAAAATTTGGTGTCCGTTATTTGGTTTTATGTCCGATTTAATGTGTTTGGCAGATTCATGTGTTTATCTTTTTTGCTGTTATATAGACTTTGCTTCTGGAATACTATCTATTTTTGTGTGGGGAAATAGAAGTATAGCTAAAGTATTTCCACTAAATTAATTATAAATTGCAAGCTATCTTAGTCAAAATTTTGCATCAAACCTTTCAATAAATTAGTGAAGTGTAAGCAGACAAGGAGTATGGCAGCATCAAATTTCATATACTGTTTCATTTACTGGTAAAATTAACCTCTATCAATTCTGTAGCTGTCATAAGTTTCAAAAACCTTAATTAAGATAAGTACTTACCAGAAACTATGAGAGATACCTTACCCAATGAAACGTAGATTTGACTGGTTCGGATTTTAAATATTGACGTGCAGATTTGGTATCTAACTGTCAAATATACGTCTTAGAATGAAAAAAACCTCATATGAAACGTCAAGCCTGGAAGTGGTACACAGTGATAAAAACTAGGAGGTGGTACAGACAGTGATAAAAGATATCTTGGGATACGGTGACAACAGGGATTAAAATAAACCATAAATTAAAATAAACCATAAACTGAGAGTATAGTATGTTGGCATCAAAGTAGCGAGTCTAGTACTTTGATGCCGAATAAAAGCGGGAGTGCAGAACAGAACAGAACAGGGTCGGGCCAGAGGACACCCACTAAACAACAAGTCACCATGATGGGCCTGAAGTCCCAGGGAGATGAGGGACATTATCATCGTGTAAGGGAAGGACACCGGTGAACCAAAACTAGCTATCTGCAGAGGAATCGTTTTAAGGGAGGAGGGGAGGAGCCAGGTGTGCGGGGATTGGTCATGGGAGTGACAGGTGCGCTCTCTCCGTGAGGCACTGTCCTTCCCCGTTTTCTCTTCCCTGCCGTGGACTATTTTTCTCAAGTAATATGGAATACAAGCTTCATACAAATAATGGAAAAATATTTATAAAAGCTTCATACAAATACAAAACTCTAATACAATTTCAATTTTTTTTTAACTAAAAACCAAATTACAATTCAAAATAAAAAAAAAAATAAAAAATTGTTATTGTTTTTTGGATTTTTTTATTTTTTCTATTCATATTTATTTAATACAAAATCAAAAAATTATGTTATTGTCTTTTGGGTTTCTTTATTTTCTCTATCCATATTTGTCATAGTATCTTAACTTCGAATGTTAAGTATTTCTTGAAATCTAACTTAGGGGAAGTGAACTATTTTTATAACTATTTGTTATATCATTACTCAAATCAATGCAATTATTTGTTATATCATTGTTGAAATCATTGCAAGTGTATGAATACTTTAAATAGATTTTTATTGTATCATCACTTAAATCAATACACTTTATTGTTTTGCATTATAACATTGTTGAAATCAATTTAACTATTTGATTAACATCTATTATATCATTGTTGAAATCAATTCAACTATTTGATTCACATCTATTATATCGTCTTTGAAGTTAATACGACTATTTCTTTTGTCTTAATGTTTCTTATTTATAACATAATGAGTGTATTCATAATTTAATGAATTATGTTATCCAAAGCATTTCTTATTGAAAAATGGCAAGCATTCAAACAATTAAATTACACAAATTTGGTAATTATTGTCAATAATACATTGAATGTTGAATTCAACATGAGTTTAGCAAATTATGACATTAGAGGTTGAATTATGAGTTTGTTGAATCAACTAACCAATATTTTTAGTTGAAGGTCAAGTTTCACTGACCACTGATCAATCCATTACATTTTTCACCTATTGAATTTTTGTGGCTGACATTTTTTTGTGATTATAATAATAATAATAATAATAATAATATATTTTTAAGGTCATATGCAAGCTAAACACCAAATTGGTGTATGAGACCCATTTATTTGGAGGACAAGGGACCCCTTACAATTTTCACCTATTGAATTTTTGGGGTTTACATTTTTATGTGATTGATAATAATAATAATAATAATAATCTTTTTTTTAGGTCAAGTCCAAAACAAACACTAAATTGGTGTATGCGACCCCTTTTTTTGTAGGACAAAGGACCCCCTTTGGATTTGAACATGTGTCCTCCAAGAAAGAAACACATGTTGTTAACCATTAGACCTTTATTTATTAATAATTAAAATGTGTATATACTTAGACCAAAATTGTTATATTTAATATATTTAAATAATAATACTGATCCGGGTGGATATATGTGGCCACCCACCTTTTCCGACTAGGTCAAAACATTTTTTTAACAATTTTGGCAATTTACTATTTTTAGTACCTGTTTTAACCTTGGGGGCCATTTTGAGGGCCTAAATGAAGGTTTTTCGAGATCAAAGTTCTCAATAATATCCAAAGGCATAATTGAGCCCCCAAAATGAATCTCTTTGAAAAGACCTTTCCAACAAGCTATCATGTACGCCTAAAATAGAGATCGTATGCAAAAGTTACGACCCCGGGAAGTTGATGTACTAACTTACCCAAACAAGGCCCACATGACTTTTGACGCTTCATTTCCTAGGGTTAGGTTTTTGGATGTCTAGGGTTTATGGCATTCTTGTTTATTGTAAAAAGGTCTTCGGAGCCTCAATATAATCATCTTCTTGCAAATGCGAGTAGTCGTCACATCTCTTCTCATAGATAAGATGTCACCATTATAGCAAGTCTTTCACTTTGTATTTTTACAGTCTCTGTACATTTCTTTCATTAACAGAAATTGTGTATTATTGTATATATGTGTTTATGGTTGCATCTTTGATACATTTCTATCAAATTATTGAATATCTGTGATATCTTTGTGCATTTCTTTATTATATCTCCGATCTCATTTCGTGCCGAAAATAAACCGGATCAAATACTCACAAAATTAGTAAAAAACCCTAAAATACTTTCGAAAGAAATAACATATAATATTTTATATGAATACTCAACAAACATATTAATCAAGATTCTACTAAGAGCTTATGTACTTCTCATTCCTTTCATCGATAGTCATTGCGACGTCCTAGCCCTTTGATGAATCCGTGAATAAAATTTATTTGACATAGGGATCCTCCAAAAAGGAAATCAATGTGATTTATAGTGTTGGGTTCACAACATAGTGTTGACATCTATGTGATTTACTCATCTCCATTTTATTTATTTTTGTTTGTCTTTAGCTGTCAACTTATTAGTCCATGTCCTTCGGGTTGGAAGGGACTAATAGTAATCGATTTTAAGGTTTTCAATTAAATTAACACATAAACAAATGTTTTATAACAGTTTTAACCAAAGTTTTCTGCAAATCATGCAATTAAGGTGGTTTATTAGTCTAAGTTTTAAATTCAACTTCTTATTTGGCCTCATCTCGAGGCAGAGGGCAAAATAGCTTAGTTTATCAACAAGTTTATCGCTTAGTTTATATGCTCATTTTTCTGAAACCAAGTAATGTTAGAAATGTTCTAGCATTACTTCTTAACATTTACTATTTTCTACAATTCATTTATTGTTTGCTATTCAGTGGATGCACCGCTGTCATTTACAACACCATAGATGTCATTTACAACACCATGCAAAACTACACGATCTCATTCCATCACTATAGTTGTTCCCACGCTCGGCCCTCACGAGAGAAAGCTTCTTCTATCAACTACTTATTCCCACGCTCGACCCTCGCCATAGAAAGCTTCACGCTTGGCCCTCACGAGAGAAAGCTTCTTCTATCAACTGCTCTTAATCAAGAAGATAATATGGACAATGACCTCCTGACCATACCAGGTATTTTAACAATTTTGTCATTTTGTTGGTAAGGAAATGACTCTTAAGGAGTAAAATTAGAAGAATGTTGTTTTACCATTTTGTAATCATCTATCATTTCTTGGTATTTGAAAGGATTTAGAAGTAGACTGAAAAAAGACCGGAGGAGCCGCATCCAAGCAACCCTGCACACATGAACATTTGTAGTGATTAATATAAATTGAAGAAGTTGTTAGCGGATCGCCTGAACATACTAGGTATTTTATCAATTCACTATATCTAGTCAGGTTGTTCGTACCCTCTAACTTTTTAACAATTCACTATATCTAGTGAGGTTGTTCGTACCCTCTGACTTTAGTGTTCCTCACTTCTAGTAATTTTCGGGTAGCCAAACTTCTCCAGCTTTTAACTTATCCATCCATCTGTTAAACTCTCCATAAATGATATACAACTGAAACCATTTGACTGAAGATTCTGAGCTCCCTGGTGTGATGAAATGGGAATAAAAAAGGGCCCCTGGACACCTAAAGAAGATCAAATACTTATATCTTATATCAAAAACCATGGCCATGGAAAGTGGCTTGAACTGTCGAAACAAGCATGTCTGTACCGTGCCCCAGTTGTGTGTATAATGCATTGATCTTTTAAAGGATTTGTGAGTATTAACTGATTTAATCGTATATTGTCATAGGACTTATGCGATGCAGGAAGAGTTGTCGACTGCGGTGGACAAACTATCTGAGACAAGACATATAACATGGGAACTTTAGTCTCAAGGAGGAGAAAACTAAAGTTGATTTCCAAATAGCATTTATAAGGTGTTCTTTAGGTAGATAAGGTCATTAGAATATTTGTTTTTCAATGGAATAAACATTATAAAAATTGTAGCTGTGACCAAGAAAAAACATATTTTTTTTCTTTTTATTTATGTTTATATTTTTTTTTTAGTTTTTAGATGAAAGCTCAAGTTAATTTTAACTTTTGTCTGTATAGAACAGATATGGATAGGAGCTAAGAGGTTTATCTAACTGATCTGTAGGAAACCTTAAATACCTTTCATGCCAAATGGGTCTATGACCAGCCCCATACTTTGAACAACTTTATCATTTTCTTTGTAAGAAAATGACTCTTAAGCAATAAAATTAGAAGAATGTTGTTTTACCATTTTGTAATCATCTATCATTGCTTGGTATTTGAAAGGATTTAGAGGCAGGCTAGAAACAAACAGGAGGAGTCGCATCTAAGCAACCCTGCACAGACGAACAGGGCCTTTAATCTAAAACATATGTAGAGGAGGTATAGAATATGACATAACTTACTTTAAGTTAATGAACTAA
This sequence comes from Picea mariana, assembly GCA_032191745.1. NCBI lineage: Eukaryota > Viridiplantae > Streptophyta > Pinopsida > Pinales > Pinaceae > Picea > Picea mariana. Next base: position 134,523 of record JASDQU010100895.1, read on the forward strand.
AATGCAGTTTTTGAGATGAAGAATTCCTTCCTTTCTTCTTGGATAGGACAACAGAATCAAAATGCAGTGAAAATTTTAGCTTACAGTGGAATCAAAAGGCAATGATGGTTAAAATTTCATCTTACAACTCCTCCTCCTCCTCGAGATCAACTTGATTTCTGCTAAAAGATCTTACCTCCATAATTTTTTCTAAGTGGGATTCGAAATTGGCTGCCATTTTTGTGTAACGTTTAAGTTTTTGTAAAATTTCATCCTCCTCCTCCTCAAGATCCACAAGAGTTATATTTCCATGCCAAATGTAGCGAGATCAACCATCTCCAACATGCAAGATGCATGATCTAACTAATAAATATCATGTGCTATCAATGTAATTATATTGGATTTCTATCGTGATGAATAACAATCGATTTCTGCTACGCGGTGACCCTGTGTGGTCTAGGATTTTCTGAAGCGAACATGTGTAATTTTTTACCGATGACTGTGAAGGTATTGGCAATAAGTACTTCCCAAGGTATAATATAGTCACAGGTAAGGCCAGACACCATATTGGGATTATCAACTTGGTAAGCTTTGTCATTTTAGCACTGACACGTGGACTACAGTTACAAAAATGATATTTTTGTTTCATCTGCATAAAACTTAAATCATAAATAAACATGTCCTTTTAAATGCAGCTCTTTCTCGAGTTTATTAAATGAGTTAAGGTTATGAACTCTTTCTCGGGTTTATTAAATGAGTTAAGGTTATGAATGTTAGACCTAATTACCATAAATTATAATTCATCTACCCTCCATTCCCAAGTCAACACTATTAGAAAGAACCAATCGTTAAGATCAAAAGATGTCCATCATGGCACTAGGAAATGAGAAGTTGTCAATTCGATGTCTTGCATGCTACATACGTCTTGATACGAAAATGCTCGATTTCCAGACAAATTCTAAAATTCAAACAAGTAGTAAATGTATGGTGGGGCACATAAATAATAAAGTCCTAATGGTTTTCGTCTGTAGTAACCATGATAAGTGAAGAAGAAAGAGGGAAGTTTGAGTTGTTGGTTACTCCTGTTTAAAAAGTTCACTGTAATTGGTGAAGGAGTTCCTGGAGAAATTTTAGAATGACAAAATGCACTCTAGAGTCTTAACCCTTACATTCATAGAGCCCCTAAGAAACAATCACAGCATGAAATGTTCAACTCTGCCTCCGTGAAAGGTTCTAAAGTGCTCTACTCCTTTACAGTTTGAAGCAGTTATCATGCTCCACCGCCAACAATCACCTACATGTAATTCTCTATGGAGGCGAACAATATCAAGCCTGTTACATAGCTAAATCTGAATCCAATGCGACATAGATAGAGTGTAACAAATATGCTTTACACATTAATGAAGTCTCTTCAAAAGGAAACAAAAAAGGTTGGAATAAAACTTCATATTGGAAAATTTAGTATGGATTCATAAAAAATTGTTGTTATAGATGACAAATAAGGATTTTCAGTTATAAGCAATAGATAACTAGTACCTTCATTTTCCAAACAATTTCCAGAATTTGCAAGAAACCTGACAAAGTTCCTCCCTTACCAGGATAACACCATCCAAAATAGAATTTTCAAGAGGAAACTTGGTAGATACATGCACAAAAAAGCTCAGTTAATGAAGAACTAAGGGACAAACTTGTGATCCAAATATCCACAGAGACAATACATCAAGCATAAAGAGTACAATACATATGTTTTTTGGGCACTAATAAAGTTTATTGTTGAAATTTAACTCCAAGCTTATTAAGCACCCACATTCTCGGAAAAGGCATGTGAGGTATGCCACAAGTTCTTGTAAATTTTCAATTGCCATGGTCTATACAACAACGATTTAGTTGATAGTGGTCTCGGTGACCGAGGTATCTAGACAATAACTGACTTCTAACTTAATAAGATATTATATGTATTTCACAAACCATTGCAAGGTTGAATACTATAAAAATGCACATAGAGTGGTGGGTTACACACTCCATAAACAAATATATGTACATGGAGTAGAAACCATAGGACGAATTGATTTCTCTGAAAGCATCCGACGAATCTGGTACACCAAGTATAACTGATACCTAAATAACTTTCAAGCAGAGAAGATAGGATGGTGCCATGCAGATTCATTGATACGGAACCGAAACTAAGACTAAGGAAGTGTCATTGTCAAAACCTAAACCAGTTTGTCTTTGGAGCTTCCAGCCTTCGAGAGGCGAGGCAATACTGGGGAGAGCACATATCTTCTTGTATCTAAGTTCAAAGATATGAACGACGAGTATAGTTCCAGGTGAACTATATCTTGGATAATATTTTGGCAAAACATAGATAAGACATCACCCGCCGGACCAGGGCAAGACATTCACTGAACCAATACTCTCAAATATGTAAATGAGTTGGATCATATTACATGAAGAAGCTTTGGTATTGCTGACTTTAGTGTTGGTCGACTCTATGGTGTATTGAATTAATTAATATAGAGCTCTCCTGCATGGGTAACCTGTCGTTCCTTGCCTTGTTGGGTTTACTCCTAACCTCCAGAAAAAGCTACCCTACATCGTATGTAAATTCCCTTGTGAGATTCTAGAGAGATTTGTTGTTCAAATGTGAATTTCCCTCCTAGCCCTCCTACCTCCTCTACTCATTGATTCTACTGCCTTACCTCCTGCCAACCTTGAGTTTAGGTTTAGTGGATCAAACCTGTGGAGCCCCAAGCTATCCATATCGCGAACCATCCAAGAGACCCATGAATCCTTTTATCTAGACGAGATGAAGCTAGTGAATCTGGATCTCGATTAACGGGGTATGGATCTTGAAATGCTACGGATGGGTCTACTTTCGCCTCCATCACTGCAGGTGGTTCTAGATAAGGATGTGGGCAGGGTGATGGTTTTTGAACATACGTTGGGTCTTTTTGAATTCGACCTATCACTAATGGTTATGGATCTTCTTCACCTGAAACTAAATATGCCCCTGGAATTGGGTCAACTCAATCTCGATTTGCTAGATATGTAACTGGTTCAACTACTAGGTAAACTCCAACCATTGGTTCAAATACAACTGATTCTGAATCAATAGGCTTTCAAACTAAAGGATCCATCTCCGATGAGGTGACGGTTTTCAAACTGGCTCGTATGCTTATGTTAGTGGTGGTGACTCCATTGTTGGTGCGTATAATGGTGGATCAACTGCTGAAACCACTGCTACCTATATTGCTTGCTTTTCTGCTGGTGATGGTATTGTAATCTCTATTGTTGGCTTAGATATTAAACTAATCCATATGATATTAAACTAATCCGGATGCTAAGGAATGACAACTCTGAATATTACTACATCTATTTGTCATATCCATTAAAACAACAAACTCCTCTACCTTCTAGGCAGGGACTTGTTGCTCTGCAACCTGCCTTGTTTTGAATTGGAACCAACTTCAGTAACCAACTCCATGCTCTTTGATGAATCCGTTAACAAAATTTATTTGACATAGTGGATCCTCCAAAAAGGAAATTTGTGTGATTTATAGTGTCTCATTTATAACATAATTTTGAGATCTATGATGATCTACTCATCAATTTTAGCTATTTATTTTTTTTCCTCTTTAAGTGCTAACTTGTTTTGAATTATAACCAACTCTCATAGAACCAACTCCATACAAGCATCGAAAACTTTATATATTATATAGATGATAATCATTATTTTATTTTTACATGTACAATAATAATCAAATAACTCTACACATTACACATTGAGATTATATAAAATGAAAATAATAAATATTTAAATATTAATATTCAAAACTTATATATATATATATATATATATATAATTTTTAAATATAAATTCTAAAGATTGATGCTCACAAAAGAAACTCCTTTTAATGGATTTAAAAGAAGTAAGATAACATCATAAATAAGAGTAAGAAAACATGATAATCATAATCATATAATATTTAAAATTTATAGAATTCTATTCTTTCATTTGTTGGAACCAATCTTCAACCAATGGCATATGTTGGAACAACCAAAGTAGAAACACTTGCTAATGAAGCCGGGTCATAGTTTCTTTTAACATAAGGTAAACCAATGGCATATGTTGGAAGAACCAAAGTAAAAACACTTGCTAATGATGTCGGGTCATAGTTTCTTTTAACAATAGCGTTGTTGATTCAGAACCAGTTGAAGCACGATCACCAGCATCCAAACTAGTTGCAGAGGTGGCCCACAAAATCAAGTGAGTTAATTTTGGACCAATATTTAAACAAGAGTAAGAAAATATTGTTAATATGCATTTAAGACTATATATAGTTAATATAGATATAAGACTATATATATATTATTATGAGGGTGCGATGCTATAGAAAATGTTATTAGAGAAAATGTATATTTTAATACTCCTCATCCTCGAAAATCATTATTTCAACTATATGATAAGATGGATATTTAAATGTTAACATGCAAATTTGAATGGTGTAAAACTTATATTTAAATTATAACGATGGTGTAAAACTTATATTTAAATTATAACGATATAGAGCAATTTTTTCACTACCATCTCATTGTCTCTAAGTGTTTTTAGGTGTTTTATCTTTGATTATCTCGTTGGATTTACAGAGATGGAGTAATTGTATGAATCTTGATTCAAAGTGAGTTCATTTATTTTTAAAAATTGGATCTACCAATATAAATCTAAATTTATTTACTCTAAAGTTAAATCTAAATTTATTTACTCTAAAGTTAATTTGTATTTTTAAGCTTATTTGTATTTTTTTTAATATAAGTTTATTTTTATTATGTAGATGAAAAAATCTCTCCCACACTTGAGTGTAGAGTTCCTTTTAATGCAAAAGTACAATAAATATTATTAAAAATGTACATTTTTAACAACTTTTCTTCAATATGAAATATGAATTATGAGCAATATTTAGAATTTAACATCCATTACTTACTTTTCTTCAATATAAAGATTAAAATAGTTTCTAAACTTTTCACAACATCAAATTCATCACATAGATCACACATAGATCACACATAGATAATCCTATCATTGTATTGGGTATGTACCATCTTAAATGTCACTTGCCAAATGTATTTTTAGAAAACTATAGACACCTTGTCCTTTTAAAACTCCACTTGAATTTAATGTGTTATGAGAATTTCCAATCCTTATCTATATGATAATTTCCATCTCATTTAAAGTCCCCGTGATGTCTTTTTTCCCATATTGTCTTTTGCCTTTTCTCTTAGCATTACAAAACTCCGAAACAATTAGTCATGGTTTATGGGTGTAAATTATATGGCATTGAAATCTTATTAGCTCAACGACAATATTGAAGAGCAAACAATATACATCCAAAGAACCCGATCTGTAAATTGTCATAGCTATTCCACCTTGATATAGTTTGTGACAACATATATGATAAATGAAACTTGAATCTACACTATGAAGGTTAAATTCATTTATATTGCATAATATTTAGTTATTGATTTTCTGCTTATGCATGAAATAGATCAAATGTGGAAAATATAGAACAATAAAATACAATTACACACCATACATAAAATAACACAAAGATTTTATCTTCCCCGGATGGGGTGCCACCTAGTAATCATGTGGAAAATCGTGCCATCATGGACAATCACCACCTTCCTCCATTTCTTCCTCCCGATATCGAGCATTAATGCAGAGGATCTGGGTGTGCTCTTAGACCATATGGGAAACTTAATGCATAGGTTTGGCATGAGGTTAGATCACATCTACACATGTACACAAAAGCTGAGTGTTGTCAAATAAGGATTAATGACACTTTCCATGGTTGGAACCAGGAATCTTGAAGGCTTTATGCTTGAGGTTTGTTCATTGTATCTCATTTTGGTTTTATTTGTAGCCTCCCCATCTCTCCCAATGTTGTTCCTGGATTCTTGTCCTCTTATTCAATTGCTTTCCTCACCTCGACTCTTTGGCTTCATCACTGCAGTCATAACAAGCGAGAGAGAGAGAGAGGAAAGCCAATGTGTGACCTATCCTATTATAGCTTCCTAGCCAAACACGCTTGCCCTGCTCCTTCATTTTCTTCATCACATTACCCAATTTCTCCCTTAGCTTCATCACCCTCCAATGCTCAAAATTAGGATGAGAATGATTGGTATCTAGTCTTCATTAAGGAGGAATTATCTCCAGTTCATTCCCAACTTACTGTTGAATTATTAGCAGAAGCTCCTGTGAGTTCTCAAAATATATTAGTCCCTTCTATTCAAGCAGGAGGTAATTCTCATGCCCAAGTGTAAGAAGAGAATTGAAGTTTCCCTGTGCTTAAGGAGGTGGCTCATGTAATAGTCAAATAAGTGGTTCTGGAAGCTACATGTCCATATATAGTGGTTACTCAGAACAAGGAAGCGATGACTGAATTTACTCCCTAGCGAGGCTTCTCCGAGGAGAAATTGCAACTCATTTTCGAATTCCACCAAGATGTTACAGATTATTTTTATCACTAGGAAATCCTGAGTCATCGACTAGATGTTTTATTTGACTCTTTCTCAAGCAATCTTGTGAAGAAGAGATGCCCAACCTATTGTCATCCATTTTTCTTCACTCTGGCTTGGCCACATTCTCCACCAGAAGATGGGGGTCACAACACTTTTGGTGTATGAAATTCTCTTGTATTTTTTTTAGTTTTTCTAATTCTAGGAACAAAACAATATTTGCTTCAGGCCTTCTTCGCAGTACATCTTTTGTACATCTTAGTTATGGAAATCAAAAGAGTCATGGAAACCTTTCAAAGGGTCTAGGTCTTGTTTTGGTTTCCATTTTTTTGCATAACAAGCTACACGATCCTTAGTATGTATATGTCTTTTTAACTTTCAAGGTAATACAACTTTTTATTTACAAAAAAACATAAACCTTTTCTCTACAAAATCCTTACGGGAGAAAACCCATCTAGAAGGTGAGGTCGCTCTATTATCTTTTCTCTGGTATTGAAATAATGTAAGTACAAAGGATAAGCCACTCTCCATGGAGTTACCTAAGACCTGTAGCTTGTTAAGCTACTACATAACATTAACTCCCTCTGTTACGCTCTATAATTTCCCACTCCTAGTTGTTCTTCTCTCCTGTGAAACAAAATACAATAACACAGAAAGGAACCCCTTCTCCCCTTAGTGGCTTAGTATTTAAGATCGCTCGATAGCCATCTAGGGGTAGGTTTTTTTACTTCCTCAACCCTCAATTGTGATAGGGTTTTGAACATTCTAGAATTTTATGGAAATTCAATTTAGGAGAAAAAGATATGCATGAGAAAAAGATAATTCAAATTAAATAAACACAATTTCTTGACATTCAGCATAGTTGAAGATAAAAATTTAGGAGCACATAAATATAGAAGCAAATAAAAAGTAGTTTTATTTGGAATATATCAAAAAATAATAGTTATTTACATATTCTTGGAAATTTAAATGTGTTTGTCATATACACTGGGATTGGGGCTCCTGCGGACCATAAGAGAAATATGTATAAGAAATAGGACTGTGGAAGGTGATGATAGAGTGTAATACCTGGAAATAAGAAATTGGAAGGTATCAGTCTTTGGCTAGAGATTTCTATTCAAAGAAGGTGGAATAACTAGATTGATAAACAAAGGAGGATGTGATCAGCATAGAATTACATCGATGGTACATATCAGTCTTTTTGCTATTTGTTTGTTGATGCCTTTTTCTATTTCCTTTTGTCAACAACCCACTTCAACTTCGTTTTGACGAATTTTTCAGTGTAGCTTCTCCATGGGGGACGTTGATCTCATTCCAGATTTTTGTGTTGAAAAGTTTGTTTTCTAATTCCCTTAGATAAATAGAAAGATTATGCAGACCCTGATCAATGTCTTCATTCTGTACCAAATAGTCGACTAGCCAATTGTCCACGTCATGTTCACCATATTCAAGGATGTTGTAATTTTTTTCTAAAGACAATGCCTTAAAAATATCAACTTGTTTATCGAAGGCTTGCTTAGTTAAGGTTAATGAGTTGATGATTACCTTGGGATATTGAAAATCATTGTTCCTTCCCACTAAGTCTATTTTGGTCAACTTTGTGAATAATGTTTCTTTCTTTTATATGGATTTCTCACATGATTGGACAATGAGATGCAGGTTCTTTAGCTTCTCTTTCCATCATGCTTCTAATTGAGTGATCCAACTTTTGTAGGGGAGATCATGTTGTCTTATTCTCATGTCTATCATGTTGTTGACATGGAGGCCAAAAGGGATGACCATGTCCCAATAGAAACTTTTTTCATTTTTTAAATCTGTCTGCAAATGTTCGAGCAAATTATGTGCCCTCATTCCAAGGGAAGCCATAGATTGTGATGTTTTCCAGTCCTCAATAATCAGGTCCATTCTTTTCTTTATATTATTCTCCACATATCCTCTACACAATGGGAGGAGGCTAGAGGATCCTTTTAACTTGGCTGCAAGGGTGGAAAGCATGGCTATTGCTAAAGGACTGGTGAGCAATGGCATAGGAATCAAAGATTCCTCCAATTCCTTGACCTAGTCCTTTACTCTGGAATTATTGGCCTCAATGACTCGAATGGAATCATCAAGAGAATATCTAGTTTCTCTGTGAATTCGAGAGATTTGGAACGATCACATGTTTGCAAGGTCAACCTCTGAACGAGATTTTCCTTTCTTATTTTTTACATCTCTCTTTTCAATAATTAAGTTTTTAGACTTGATGTCAAAAAAAACACTCTGGAATACGAAGGATTCATCTTCGTAAAAAATTTCAGTATCAACTATGTCCATTGGGAGATTATGTTGGATCGCGTCTCCCGGCTGATCAAGGTTGCAGAATATGCTATCCATATAAGTGTCAAGTTCCATGTTCTCACTCTCAATTTTGGGCTCTTCCGCCTGCCCTACAATTTTTTTTCTCTTCTTCTCCATAGGAAGCTTGTGAGAACTATCAATTTTAGGATGAGGGTTGTTATCTCCTCCTTCGTTTGAAGAAATTTGGGTTTCTTTGTTACTATGGTAGGTCGTTGGAGAGACGCTCTGGGATGTCGTGATTTTGGGAGTTATTTGCGGCCATTGAACACTCTGATCATCTGGGTCTTTACCATGTTGCTTGTACAATTCAGTGGTTCTTTGCAATGTGTGGAGTTCGCCAGCATCAGAAGCAGGAGTGTTGTCGCATGTGTCTCTGTTTTCTCTTAGGTGTTTTTGGAAAAAAGAATTGTCGAGGCCAATTGTAAGTAAATGTTCTAAAAAAAAATTATTAGGGTCAAACCCTCTTAGCTTTTCAACATATCTTAGGTTCATGTTATTGAAATGTGCTGCAAATTTATCAATTTTGTTGACGTTCCTCAACATGAAGTCACTGACTTTCCAAGGCAAAGGAATGAATTGTTTTTTCTCTTCTCATGGAATAGATGCAACTAGTAGTTGTATTGCCTTGCTATTTATGTAACAAACATTATGTTTGTAATATGACATGGAAGGAGAGTAGGTTTTTCCTTGGAGCCAAAAATTCTTATCACACTGTAATCATCCATTGCTTCAAGCACCCCCTTCTTGTCCAAAAACTTGGTCGCTTGGTCATATATGTGCGAAGAATCTTCTCCTAATAACATAACTTTGAAAATAGAGACAAAGTCATTAAAAACCTCATAAAAATAGCAGGAGGCATTGTGCTTCCACAATGCCTGATACCAGAATGTTATTGGGTCGAATTCCTAGTTTACCCTCCTGGACAGGGATAGATTTGGAAACTGACAGCAATGAGCTATTTCAAAAAGCAAGTAGGATGACATATCAAATTTCTTGTCCTTTTGAAGCTTGACAATTGGGAATAGATTTCATGGGAAATTAGCTTCCCCCAATAAAAAATGGCTTGTTCCTTGATTGTGAAATACAAAATATAAAGAACCATGCAGGAAATAATTGGTGTGGATTCATGTTCCATTATTCTTGTAAACAACCAAGCAATTTCCTGGAATTGATTTTTAAATGAACTAACCTGCAAGTCTGTGATATCTTCAGGAACTACCATCAGGTCTTCCAATAACTCGAGCAAGAGGTCCAACCCATTATTATTCTTTCTTAGTAACTGCCTGAAGTCTTCTCCATTGAATGCCAAGGTTGGCTCTGACAATCTTAAAATATGGCGGAAGACCTGAGGCGACAAAGAAACAAAGGAGTGGTTCTGGAATCAAATAATTCTTTGGTCTGAAATATATTTATCCACTCACCAAGAGACCCGATCCTTACAGTCAAAAACTTTAGGAACAGAGCTTGCAGGAGCAATCCCAAAGTTTCAAATTATTTTGTTCTGGGTGGAAGGGGATGAGTAGTAAGAATATTTCCTAGACCACTGGAAGTTCTAGTCTTCACACACGAAGATGTTAAGTGTATCTCCATAGAAATGATGTTGAGTTGGTTCCATTTGTTAATGAGATCGTCTGTTTTCTCCAGACGATGCTTGAAATGAACAATTGGAAGGGATAATATAACCCCCCATATATATTGGTTCCATGTGTGTGAATGGAAAATCTCCTTGAGCTCTTCCCTCATTAATGACAATCTCTATGGGTGCTGGATGATGAGTTGTTAGAAGTAAATCTTAATTATTGCATACTTAGAAGTGCAAAGGTGGAAGATAGGACAAAGAGAAATTAAGGATTGGAAGTTTTGTGAATGATCCAAGTCGACGATGTGCGAATGACATTCCATGATATTTGAATTAACACTTGGAAGGGATAATAAAACCCTCTACAAATCTTGGTTTAATGTGTATTAATGATAGATCTTCTCGATCCTTTTGCTCATCAATGAAAATTTGTACGGTTCCTCCATGATGAGATGTTATCATTAAAGCTTACTAATTGCATATTTAGATACAAGACCTTATATATATATATATATATATATATATATATATATATATATATATACACACACACACACATTTTTTTATTATAAACAAGTGTGAAGGTGACTAAGATGGGGAAGAGAAAGCCAAGAATGGACAAGTGTGAAAAGCAGTCAGACGGGCTTCAAAATAGGTTTACAGAAGATCATCAGTGGACGTGAGGACTCGACGGTCAAATTGTAGCTCTCAAAACTTTTGAGTGAAAACTGTGTAACGAGGAAGAGGGTATGATTTGAGAGTCTGGTTGTAAATTTTTATATTGCAGTAGTTTGGTTTCTCTTTGGAGGTCATGGAACAATGGAAGTGCAATCTAGAGCCTGCCTTCTCGGGAATCCACGATCGAAAATGTGGCTAGGTATGGAATGGGGAAGACATGAGAACCTATACAGCTAGAAATTTTTGGTAAAATGACTAAGTAACAAGAAGGAGAAAGTAAAGGGAAAAGAGAAACGAGAATTTGGTTAAGTATAGAAGAGGGAAAAGAAGGGATAATATATTCAAATCTGTAATAGATATCCCATTTCCTAGCAAGATCTTTTCTGCATGTTTCTGAAGAAGTTGTAAACTTATTGCATATACTTGGAAAGAAATGTGAAGGTAGAGGGTACAGGAAAAAGTGACTAGGAACTGGAAATTGTCTAAACCAACCAACCCGACGATCTGCGAAAGAGAATCAAAGAAATGGCCAAGTGTGGAAAGTGGTTGGAAAAGCTTCAAAATAGGGTGACAAGGGTTCGCGAGGAGACGTGAGGCCCCGATGGTCAAATTGTATGTATCAAAACTTTTTAGTGCAAAATGTGTAACAGGAAGAGGGGATGATTTGGGAGTTCGGAAGTCAATTTGTACATCATGGAAGACGGGGTGTTKTTTAGAGGTCAAGAAACATTGGAAGTGTAGTCAGACTATCCAGGAACCCACAAGAGAAAAATTTGTTGAGTATGCAATAGGGAAATGATATTAAAATTATACCTAGTATATTGATATTTGTAATAGATATCACATTACCTGGCAGGATATTTTCTRCATGTTTCTAGACAAATTGTCTAYGGACAATTACTATGATCGTCTCCTAGAGGCATGGTGAGCTATTATGATTAAACTCAGTTATTTCATAGTTGGAAATAAGTGAGAAGGTGGCGGGCACAGGAAACAACGACTAGGAATTGGAGGCATGAAAGAGATTCCAATAAATGGGCAAGTATGGAAAGAAGACGAACAAGGTTGAAAATGTGGTGACAATAGTTGCCCAGGAGATGTGAGGACTCGAAGGTCAAATTGCAGTCTCAGAACTTTTGAGTGAAAACTATGTATCATGAAAGAGGTTATGATGTGGGAGTTCGACAGTGAATTTGTATATCGCGGAAGTCTGGGTGTTGTTTGTAGGTCACAGAATAATGGAAGTCCAATGTAAAGTGTGCCTTCCCGAAAATATGTGATCTGAAAATTTGCTAGGTATGGAATGGGAAGTGGTCAGTCAGAGTCAGGATATAAAAGAATGAGTGAAAAGATGAACCCGTGAGCCCGCCAACCTTCACAAATAGACATTTTTGGAAAAACGACTAAATAACTAGAAAGAGAAAGTAAAGAGGAAAACCAAACGAGAATTTGGTTAAGAATAGAAGAGAGAAAGGAAGCACTAATATATTAAAATATGTGTATCAAAGAAGACTTTTGAATGCAAACTGTGTATCACGGAAGAGGGTATGATGTGGGAGTCTGGAATTGAATTTGTATATCGCGAAAGTCCAGGTGTTGTTTGCAGGTCACAGAACAATGGAAATGCAATGTAGAGCTCGCCTGCCTGGAAATCTACGATCTGAAAAGTTGTTATGTATGGAATGGGAAGCGGTCGGTCGGAGTCAGGATATAAAAGAACGAGTGAAAATGTGAACCCATGAGCCCACCAACCCACACAGCTAGACATTTTTACAAAACCGGCTAAATAACCAGAAAAAGAAAGTAAAGGTGAAAAACAAACGAGAATTTGGCTAAGTATAGAAGAGGGAAAGGCAGGGATAATATATTAAAATATGTAATAGATATTCCATTTCCTGGAAAGATATTTTTTGTGTTTTTCTAGAGATGTCAGCATTAAACTTTAGTTATCGCATACTTGAAAGAAGTGTGAAGGTGGTGGGCATAGGAAACAACGATTAAGAATTAGATATTTCGTGAACCCGCCAACCCGACGATCTGCGAAAGAGATTTAGACAAATGGAAAAGTATGGAAAGAAGACAGATGGACCTCAAAATGTGGTGACAATAGTTCCACATGAGACATGAGGACCCAACGGTCAAATTATAGCTCTCGAAACTTTTGAGTGCAAACTGTGTAATGGGGAAGAGGGTATGATGTGAGAGTCTAGTTGTAAATTTGTATATCATGGAAGTCTAGGTGCTCTTTGGAGGCCACAGAACAATGGAAGTACAATCTAGAGCCTGCCTACTTGGGAATCTGCGATAGGAAATGTGGCTAGGTATGGAATGGGGAAGCGGTCGGTCGAAGTCGTGATATAAAATCGCTAGTGCAAATGTGAAGCCATGAGTCTACCAAACCGCGCAACTAGACATTTTCGGTAAAACGACTAAGTAACAAGAAGGATAGTGTAGAGGGAAAAGAGAAACGAGAATTTGGTTATGTACAGAAGAGGGAAAAAAGGGCTAATATATTCAAATATGTAATAAATATTCCATTTCCTCGCAAGATCTTTTTTGTATGTTTCTGGAGTTGTATACTTATTGCATATACTTGGAAATCCCCATTGCAAAACCATCATTTTCTAGTCCAATATTTTATCCACTTACTCGTTTTCTATTGTGCTTTTACCATTAAGAAAGATCTCAGCAAATGCTTTGTTGAAGATTACATTTTATCACAACTTGTGGGAGTGATTGTGCTCTTGATACATTCTTACATGACTTTGACATATTAACTTGTGCCAACCCAAGGACCGACGACCATAGAATTGGCTAGGTATGAAAAGCAACAGTGGTTTGTTGAACTACCATAAATCGTGGTTGAATAGCGAACCTGTGTGGTGAGTTGTCGCTAGTAAAAGAATAAGGAATGTGCATTAGGAAGGGCGGGAATGTTGTGGGGATTGAAGAGAGTGATAAATGGTTTGAAACTCAAGTGAACAACAAATTCTAGGAGTACGGGGTCGAATTGTTGGGTGTAAAATGTATATCACGAAAGTGTTTTGTGAAAAATGTATATTACGAAAGTGTTGTGCATAGATGATTTTAGGGGATAAATTTCGCAAATGGGCTAATTTTCCATGGTTTTTCCCAAAAACAAATTCGCCAATTTCCATTTTTTCTAAAAATGATTCGCGCAAATTCCATAAAATAAAATTGTTTTGACTTACAAATAGCCAAAATTTTATAGAAACTATATAAAATCCTTAGAAATTTAAATAATTTTACAAAACTATCGCAAAACATTTTACATTTTGCATATTAAAGACTAGGAATATTAGCCCACGTTTCTACATTTTAATATAAATTTCCATCCTTAAAATCATCCCTGGTGTTGTGTGAAAGATGTATATCACGGAACATGGAGTATAAGAATTCAATAACATTAAGTCGAGACCCGACAGTGAGATAATTGGCTAAGTGTTGAAAGGGACGACGGTCGATCGGGCTGATGATGTGATGATATAGATGGAGATTGGCTAACCCAGGAACCCGTGACCAATCCAGGAGGTAGAGAAAGTGAGGTTGAAGTTTAAAGAGATTTTGTCTATATTTATTTAAAATGTATTCATATTAATGTATCTTAATAGATTATTTGTGGTCCAAATGTAAACCATGTTCTAATTTGTGGATGAATTGTAGACGACTGAAGTTTTGGGTGCAATATGTATATGGAGGAACTGTAGATGACGCAAGTTTTGGGTGCAAGATATATAATAGCACCAACCCGGGGGTCGATCAAGCTCCCATAAATTGTTGTTGAATATTTTTTTTTCTTCTTAATTCCAATAAAAGATCCTCTATATTGAGTTGTCGATATTAAAAGCATAATCAATGTTCATTGAGGATGGAAATAATGTGGCAGGGATTGAAGAGAGCGATAAATGTTTTGAAAGTTGTGAACCTGGGTATACTGAAGCTTGCGAGTTCTAGTGGTCCGGGATCAAACTGTAAATGATGGAAGTGTTGGCTACAAAATATGTATCACAAAATTTTTGGGTGAAAAATGTATATCATAGAAGTGTTGGGTGCAAGATGTATATCACAGAACACGGGGCATAAGAATTCGATAGCGCTAAGTTGGGACGCCGCGATAAGTTAATTGGATAAGTTTTGAAAGGGACGGTGGTCGGATGGAATCCTAATGTGAAGATATAGAAGGAGATGAGGATCTGGCAGTCTGCTAATCGGTCAACCCGTGGGAAATCCAGGAGCCCGAGAAAATCAAGTTCAAGTTTAAATGGATTTTTTTTATATTTATTTAAAATGTATTCATATGAATGTATCTTAACAGATTATTTGTCGTCCAAATGTAAACCATGTTCGAATTTAAATGGTGTTTTGGGCTCACAATTTTTTCTCAAAACCAAAAGAAATAGAGAAAAAAATATGACTTTTCATTCTGTATATCGAAGAATATTCTGAAATATAGGAAGTTGTAATATATGCACAATATAGAATAGGAACATGTACAGGGAAATGAGTGAATTTTAAGAAGAGATACAAATTTCAAATAAAAACACCAAACATTGAATATAACCATATAATAACCTCAAATATTTATATTCAGATAAACTAGGTCACAAAATACAATTGAGAATATTTCCCAAAAATAGTTGTCTTCGAATTTGTAAACAAATATATAGTTCATTACATATTCTGTGAAATAAAAATACATTTGACATAATGAATGGGATTGGGATTGTTGCCAACTAAAATGAAAAGATTTACAAGAATGAAGTTTGTAGAAAGAAGAAAATCGATGGTGGAAACAACAAGACCTAGCAAAAAGAAAGAGAAAATTGCCAGTCCTTGGTTAAATCTTTGTTAGAGTAAGTGGATGAAGACAAAAGAATGTGATCAACATCAAATTACTATGATGGTTTCCCATGCCTTGCTTTGACCTTGGCTTTGACCTTCATTGGTAATCTGGCCGACAACCTTTTTGAACCATTCTTCGATGTAGCTCCTCATGGGAGCTACGTTGAATTCATGCCGGATTTTTATATCAAACAATTCACTTTCCAAGTCCCTTAGATCAATATACAGGTTGTGCAATGCTTCTTGAATATCTTGGTTCTTAATTGCATAACCAACTAGCTAGGTTTTCACGTCATCTTCACCATATTCAAGAATTCCATAGAAATTTTCAAATGACATTTTTTTATAGATATGAACTTGATCATCAAATGATTGTTTGGTTAAAAACAATGAGTTGACTATCAATTTAGGTTCCTTGACTTCATTATTGTTAGAATATATATCTATCTCAGTTAGCTTCTTGAATAGTTTGTCTCTTCTAGATATGGCCTGGATACATGCTTGAACAATACCATTGAGGTTCTTTACCTTTCCTTTCCAGCATGCGTTTAGTTGGTCTATTCGATCTAGGGAAGGGATATCCTCATGTTTTCTTATGAATTATGTCATACCGGTAACTTTAACACCAAATGGTAAAACTGCATTGTCTTAGAAACCTTGCTCGTTCTATTAGATCTTCTTGCAGATACTCATGAAAATCATGCGCTACTCCATTTATATCATGTGGGTGTCGGAGTCAAAGCTATCATAACTCTCTACAAAAAAACTATGTCCAAGCAACATACCCTTGGCATGCCTATCTTCTCCATTTCCACCATTTCTATCATTCTAGATCCGAATGTAGGATACCATAACAAAGCTTGGCTAAATCATCAATAATTCCATGCAAAGAGAAATAATGTTCCATTTGAGTGACCCAGCCTATGGGATCGGAGCCATCACATTTATTCAACTCAATTATGATAAGGCATAGGTCATGAGGAAGGTGGGTAGAATGAAGAACTTGGTAAAGGGAAGAGTCATGGTATTCATGATATGATGGTTGTTTAGAAGAACAAGGGCTCAGGGAATGGCCCATCAATTGGTCAAGTGTATCTTTGATGTCTTTGATGTGGGAACATTGGCCCTAAAGGATTTGAATAGAGGAATTGTGCATGCTAATGTTGGAGTTGGTATTCTTGATGTACTCCTTATTATGAATGTTGTCAACAATCAATGAATTGAGTTCTTGGGTGTGGGTGGTGGCCATTTGGATAGAGGTAAAAAATGGTCAGGAAAATTGGATAGGTGATGAATAAGGGAACTGGGAAGGGTGTGTGGGCCCACTGATAAGAATGGTGAAATGTAATAGGTACATGTACATCAAGGAGAAAAGGGAAATCCAATGGGATAGGGTCCAAAAATGGGTGTCATGAAAGGGGTTAAGTACACTAAAAAAATTGTTATAAAAATGATAGGTACCACGATAATCAGGAAAAATATAGGAATCTAATGGGATAGGTCCACTATACTCTTTCTCTTTTAACTTATGTAGATTTATATTCTAATCTGAAGAATATTGCAGTCTCAAAATGTCGAAATTCTAATAGGAAAAAAACAATGTGGAAATGCCCAAATTATGAACAAGAGAGATTTTGTTTGTTTCATTTCTGTGTTGTTTATGTCCCAAGGATTTGGGTTTTTGTAGGGTTTCTACAGAAAAGAGTTTGAACTGTGTTGTAGCTCTCTAATATACATGTGAGGTCGAATAATAGTACTCAGCCCAATATCTCAAGACACCAACTAAAGAGGGTAGATTATACCCTTAGTCGTACTACCCGATTACCTAGGTACTAGAGAGTATATTCTTGAGTGTTTTTATTGGTGGAACTATCACAATCTAGTGGACCATCGACTTATCTATTCAGAAATTTAGGATATCTAGGTCAATCTGTATACAGTTGTTGTCTATCTAGGTCGATGGGGTACCAACAGGGGTTACAAGGGTGGCCAACAATGCGTTCTTAAGTACCACTTGTATTTCTTGCATGTGTTCTTCCCCTATAAAAAATTTATGCACTAAATAAAAGATATTTGTAGCTTTAAGATGTGAGAATACATCTCTACCCTAAAAAAAATAACCCACAATTTTTTTCCAAGGAAAGTGCTCTGATACCACTTGTAAGGTACCAGGTCTGTTATAATAGTCGAAAAGAAAAATAGTGCAGAGAATAATAGTGAAACAACACAATATATGAAACCACAAGACAAAAAATAATAACTTTATTGATAGGAAACAATGTTCACTTTCTTCTTCGAGGGGGAAAGCTCCTACAAAGAAACACTCTATTACAATGATTCTCTAGATGAAACTTTTCATACCTTCGACTCCTATTGACACTAAATCTATCTACCCAAAAGAACAATCTAGAGGAAGATCCTTCAAGAACCAGAATCTTCTACTAGGTCTTCTTACATTTGACTGAATCTTCCTTATTAGTAGGCCTTATTAATATAATCCAAATTTAGACCTAGTCAACTTTAGCCACCACCACCATCAATATGAACAAAGGTTTTCATACATAGTTAATTAATAATAAAAATCAATACAAAACATTATTGAACTTATTAATTATTAAATTTATATTAATATTATATCTGATATTATATTATTGTGTAGAAAGCTTCTCTAGAGCCTAGTATGGGAGAGATGTCCATGTAACATAATGCATTAAAATGATTGTAAAAGATCCACAAAATAATAAATTAATATTAAAATAATAATAAAAAATTATATATATATATATATATATATATAAACAACAAGTGGGCTCAATTAATCAATGAACTCAATAATTAAGAGAGGTATATATTACCACCACTAACATAGATCTATTTTAATCTAGTATCTATCAAACAACTAAAGGGATCAAATTTCGTGCAAACCTAGATGATGATGATGATTATTAACGTCCACTAAGACCGAATTGGTCTATCGGACCTTAAGAGGGTAAGTGATTACTAGTGATTCTTTAGAATTTTGTTTATGTGCTCGAAAAGCATTAAGAGAAGCTTTCCAAGATCACCATACTTTTGTTGACTTAAGATGTTAGGAAGGTTGGTAGTGTGATAAATATTTTGAAAATCAGATCTAATATGGGTACAAACTGGACAATCTAAGATAAAGTACTTTTCATCTTCAACCTTATTAGTGTCACAAAGGTGACACACTCTTTCATCCCATGGTGTTTTAGGAATTGACCAACATCTAGTTTCACTATGGAGCTCGTGAGAATTTGTTCTTATCTTAGAAACGCTTATTTTTTTCCTTACACTTGGCAAAATAGATAGATAATTTTGATCTTCTACATTAGGGTTGATTACATATTTATAATACCTTAATTTTCTTTTTTCCTCTAACTCTTTAGCACACCACATTTTCTCTTTAAATTTTGATTTACTATTTTTTTTAGTAGTATCATTTTTCTGCAAAATGGTTTCTTCCATGATTCCCCAATAGTTTAGCCAAGGCCATGCGTCTTTATGCCATCCTCGCTTGAGTCGATGATGGTTATGACTTGATTTTGGAGAAATTTTAGGTAGTCTTTTGTATTCCATGTTGTTTAACTTGTTCTTATACGTTAGGTATCTAGTCATAGCCATGTTCTCAATGGGGGAGAGGTTTGTTTGTAAGAGGACGATGGGATGGGGCATATTTCCTTTAATTTTGAGATTATAGGTTATTGTTACGAGGGAAAAACTCTCTATGGCCAAGGGTAAACCACAACATACAGGTATGACTATAGAAATAAACTCAATTCCAACATATACTATATAAGCTAATGTTCAAGACAAGAAAGAGGCCTACCTCGATCCACCGTTCGATGATGTTCCACCATTGAGAAATTTGACCCAAAGATTTATACCTGCAATAAGCTCTTAACAAATGAGCAGAGAAAGTATATAGTGATGATATAAAGGGGTTAGAACATTATATAGAATAATCCATTAATAAACATTACAAACATGCCCATGGATAATAATAATGTATTTTCAAGATACCAATAGGATAGGAAAGGAGTATTTCTATTAATAATTGATCAACATAAGTGACAACATTACAGACTTCTGTGCTAGCACGGTTCGAAACCAAGAAACCAAGTTCCTTACAACTGGGCCTCCACCACTTCAATCCTCCACCAAAGGCAAGCTCATAGAAGAGAGCCAATGAGGTTCTCTCAACAATAAGGAAAGAGTTTGGGGGTTGAACATTGTGTTCAGACTTGAGGGATAAAGGGATGCAAACTCAATATGAAGTAATTTCTCTATAGCAACTTTTCTCTCAAAGTGTAATGCTTTCTCCTCCTTTTCCATTGCTCGAAATTGTACTTTTATAGCCTTCAGAATGCAAATGAAGTGTCGAGTCAGAATGTTTCTAGTATGTGGAAGGCCAAGGATCAGATATTTTCTATCGTGACATGGAAAAATGACCTCATTTTATATTTTCTGGCACAAATCCCAATGTATGCGAGCTGTAGTGGAGAAACCAGTGTATACGCACCTTGAATAACTAATAGGGAGCGTATATGTGGAAAAATTTATACTTTTGGTTCTTGAATCATCAAAAAGGGATGACATGTCTGCATAGCGAAATGGAAAAAGGCCCTCTGTGCAAGATAGAAATGGCGAGGCAAATCTCGCTATAACAGCTATAAAATTCTTTTATATTTGCTCTATCTTTCTCCAGGATTCACAAGAGATACTACATACCCAGACTTCACATCCATAAAGAATAACATGTGTAACAAGAAAGAGGAGTTTCTTCTTATCCCAACTCCAAACATCAACTGATTTATAATTTTTTTCAATCCCATAATAAGATTTCCATCCCCCAATAATCCTTTTCTCAATGCTATACTTCCAATTGAGCTTGAGGTGAATATCAATTCCAAGATATTTGTAAGAAGCCATTTCCTCCAAGTTGTTGTTGTCATATACAAAGGTATCAGAAGAGATCTCATTAGATTTAATATTCATGACCTTAGTCTTATCAATATTAACAGTCATACCCATATTGGAGAAAAAATCTTTGAGGATTCTTAGTTGGTTTTCAAGATCATGGGGACTCCTTTACATAAGAACGGTATCATTGACATAAAGAAGAAAATTGATGACTATACGAGTGAGAGTAGGGCCGACACAACCTGTGTTTTCCAAGCATTCTTCTAACTTGCCAATGTATATGCCAAAAAGGGTAGTGGATAAGGGACAACCTTGTTTGACTCCAATATTGCAGTTAATCTTTTTTGACCAGCCCTCATTGTTTTTAAACTTAGCAATAACATTCCCATACATATTTATTGCAGTAGCCCTCAACTCGAGAGGCACTTTTATCTCTTCCAACCTATTCCAATTTTTTTTTGCTAAGAACCATGTCAAAAGCTTTTCTAAAGTCAACAAAAAAACAAAAAATATTGGTTTTAGTATTGCAGAACTCCTCTGCAATGATCCTAAAGGTAACAAGATAGTCCAAAGTTGAATGATATCTCCTAAAGTTGGCCTGGACTTTAGCTCTTTTACTGTGACTTTCTAGCCAAAGGCTAATCTTCTTTTCCAAAATAATTCCATAAAGCTTGGCTAAAATCGGGCTAATCATAATGGTCCTATAATTAGAGGGAATGTTTATATCCCCACTTTTAAAAATAGGAACAATGAGGCTTTGCGTCTAGGTTTTAGGGAAGCCCTGCTTGACTGATAAATTGAAGACCTTTTGTATGTTAAGGATAAGGATTGGCCCTCCAATTTTAAAAAATTCAGCTTGGTAGCTTTCAATGTCCTTAGCTTTCCCATTTGCGAGTCGCTTAACCCCAAGCTCTATGTCATCTAAAGAAAAAAAAAATCCTTTGTAGGGACAATAGGAATGTTGTCCATGGCATTAGGGAACTCATAAAGACTTTTAAGGTAGGAATTCAAGTCCCTTAAGGGAATCCTATTATTTTCTTTAGTATTGTGTTTTAGAATTTGGCTCCAGAACTTCTTAGGATCCAATTTGTATAGTTGTGAAAGTTGCTCTTGCATTTTATTGATATAGTATATTTTTTTCCTCTTAATTAGAGCTTTGTAATTATTGATCTTATCGAGTTTTAAGGGCTCATTAGAAGAATCCCTAATGGATTTTCTAGCAATTTTACATTCTTTATCGTACCAAGGGTTGGTCGTTCTATTATTCTTTTTATAGGACACCTCGAAAGAGAACTTGCTAATAGAAGTGGAAAGGGTAGTTGTAAAATTATGATAGAGTTCTTCAATGTTGTCCTTATAACTTAGGAGGTTTAATTTACTATTTAAATCCTTTAAGAGAATGTCAAATTTACTTTTGTCAAAGAACAAATTCCTTTGATTATCATAATTTTCTTCAATGGTGCACCTATGCATGGAAAATTTTAGAGTTAGGGTTAACGGTTTATGACTAGAGTTAGGCTCATGGTCATTTAAAAGGTCAAAAGTTGTTATTTGGTTGGAAATGGGGATATCAGATATCATATAATCTACAAAACTACTACCTATCCCATGAATACAAGTCGAATTTATATAGTTATTATATGTTTATATAAATTATAATCAAAATTTTAAATAATATATAAAAATATTATTATTTTAGTTAGTTTATCTGTCATTTGCTAGACTAGCCACTCAAAGCCATCAAAAAACATGCTTGGATTTTTACCCATCCAAGCCAATATCATTTTAAGAATTTGACAATAATAATGTTGGATTACTGAGAGGGGGGGATGAATCAATAATAAAGCAATTTAATCATTTTTAACCATATAATCATTTAGTGTTATATCAATCTATCATTATCATCCAATAACTGTAGAGTAAATAAGCAATGAACAAATGAACAATCATACACATACATAGTACACCAATGTATACGTGGAAACCCAAAGCGGGAGAAAACCACATAATGTTTTTTCTTATATGTATTGAAGAATTGCATTCATTGGAAGAACCAACTTCCTTTGCTTTCCAACTGCAACTAGGAGGAGGATCCAACCCCCTAGTTTCTCAGGCTACAACCCGAGGGAAGCTCCAACTCCCCAATTCTCTAGCTACAACTAGAAGGAGGCTACAATCCCCTATGTTATCCAACTACAACTGGAAGGTGGATACAACCACCCATCCTTGCCTCGTCCAACCGCCCTGAAGTAGAAGTAGAATGATGGAACCACAGTCACAATATCATTGTGAGATATACCACTGTAAACCTATACCAAACAACATGTACCAATAACCTGAACCATGCATCAGCCACTCATCAACCTGTACCTCAACCTTTAATCATCCTATACCATAAACAAGTGCATCAACCATGCACTAGCCTATACCAACCAAACTGTACCATAAAAAAGTGCATCAACCATGCACCAACCTATACCTCGACCTGTACCATGAAAAAGTTCATCAACCATGCATGAAACCTATATAAATAACCTGTCACAACAACTTGTCCAAACAATCTATCACAATAACTTATCTCATCAATTTTATCAACCAAATCAGATCTACTCACCGAGATCAATCACCAAGACAAATATCAAAGATGTGCATCAACCAAGTATAACAAAACAACTCATAATCATCACCATGATCAATATGTGCTTCTGATAATACAAGTATGTTACATCATCCATAAGCCATGTGTCAACAATATGACTAACAAGTGCCTCCAACCATGTACCAAGTATGTACCGATCATGTATCAACTACTCATCAACTATGACTCATCAATATGTACCAACATCATAAACTGTACACCTTATGTATGTGCCAACTCATCAACTACTTGTCTCAAACATGTACCTGACATGTACCTCAACCAAAAGCTCTCCTCAATTTCATCATCAAAATCTGATTTGTAACTTTGTAATATACCTGGTGTATATGATCAAATTCCTGCAAACCTTCCTTAACTTTAACAACAAGAGACTAGCATTTTCATCAAACTTTTCTTTAGTCTCACATGCCTAGTTTTGGATTAGTCAACAACCCTAACTTGAAATAATCATAAATTTGTACCTGTAATGAATAAATATCTGAAACTGAAACATAATGTTCTTCAATGTGTTTTATGCAATTCCGCTAGGTTTCACTACTTTGAACCTCTCAGAAAAGGAGTTATAGCAAAAATGACATACCTTGTTGAATTCTGGCTTATTCTAGAGAGCGAACTTGTAGAGAGTGCCCCGTGCGAAATATTTGTTGAATCGATTTGAAATTGTTACACAACATACTTCAGACTGTAATCTAACAAACACATTTTGTCTTACTGAATTTGGATCTTTTATGAAAAATTTATGATGTTTTTACCCAAAACACGTAGTTTAGACTAGTTTTAGGACTAGCCACAAACCCTATTTTCGATGGCATGTAACACCAAAAATACAACAAACGAGAAGATAATTTTTTACCACAGATACTTAAATATTTTTCCTCAATGGCATAGCAATTTCATGGTTTGAATCATTCTATAAAAAAAATTATTACGAAAATGGTGAGATGACCTGTAAATAACATACCTTAGAAAGCATCATCAAAATAATTTATCCTTCCTTGAATTCCAGCCTTCTTTTCTTCACCTTCCCTCGGAAAGTCATCGCAGATGTCCTTTGGTTACGTGAGACACCTATAGGTATTCAATATGCTCAAATGTGTCAAAAATTAGAGAGCCTTGCCTCTTATTTATACTCTCCAAGTAGCTTCCTTAAAAACATCTTCTAGGTCACTTTGCCCACTTTCCTTATTTTAGTGTTAACCCACTTCTAATTTCTCCATTAAATTTATTATGGAAATAATTTATTTTTTATTCACTTTGAGTTATAATACACTCATCACTTCACTTTATTATTTACCTTTTAAAATATCTTAAACCACTTTGACTACTTTTACCTTTTGGGGCTTCTAGATGACATATGAGGGTCTTCCAACTTCGTAAGGCCAAAACTCTCTAACTGTGAGGATTTATGTGAAATTACACATACCACCAGAAATGGAATGACTTGTACTATCAATATAGAATAGTATTACCTGAAAATATATCAAAACTCATACCTTTATCCATCAAAAAAACTTGGGTCCATTACTCAAACCTGGGTTCTCCAACTTCTCTTGGCCATAACTATCTAACCGCGAGGAGTTATGTGACATTCCACATACCACCATAAATCACATGACAAACACTATCCATCTAGGATAGTTTCAATGAAAACTTCATTGACCTTCATCTCATTATTCCAAAAATAAGTATGGGTTCTCTAACCATACTTCTAAGATAACTCAATCTGCAAAGCATCTTCCCATGAGGGATTTGACCATAAGGGGAACACTTTGGAGTTCATCCATTTGTACTTATTATCAACCATGCCAAGACAATAATGAGTCATCTTTACATCAAACAAACTTGGGCCCATTACCCAAACCTTTGTGCTACTGGAATTCACTACTGTACTTTCTCCAAGGGTTGACATCAATCACTAAGAGTTGACATAAATCTTCAATATCACTCTCCAATAGTTAACATCAATAACAACCAACTATCCATCAACCTAAGCCAACTATGTGACAAATACCATTAATATTATATAATATTACATTAAACATTTAATAAATTATAAAAAATAATATTTTATATTACTTGTATTATAATATTATTATCCATTATTTATAAAATTTATATAATCATCATTCAATATATACATAAAATAACATGACGATTGACTATGCTCGATTATAATTGATTGTGCTCAATTATGATTATGATTAATAACATCTTTGTATATGATTTTAAAAAAATATGTTAATAAAATAAACCTGAAACCATGAGTTGTGAATCCAATTTTTTATTTGACAGATATTAATATTTCTCAACATTATGATCAAAATAGAAATTATTTAATAATAATATAAATTCACATTGTAAGAAGTTGATTTTGATATTGGACTTCTATTATCTACTCGAAAGGGAACAAATTTGAAGAGAAGAGTTACATTTGAAATAGAAGGATTAATTTTATTGTAACTCTTCTAACTTGACAAGCCAAAATAAATTATCTTTTTTATATGTAAAAAGAAAAAAAAACCACTCATAAAATGATTATTTTATAATCCATTTATTATAAAAAAAAAATTAACTCTTAATTTATCATTTTACAAACATAACATATTAATAATTAAATTAAATTAAAGATAAGGTTCTAACCAATTTCATGATATCTTTACTACACTAATCTAGTTGAAATTCATTCTAATTAAATTTCATAATAAAATAATCTAATTGTTTCTAAATTATTTCCCAAATTTCATTTTATTAAATCTAACTTTAATGGAAATTGTGCAGAAATATTCACCTAAATAAACAATAAAGAGCATGGATGTTGATTACAAGGTAAAATCTGTTTGCAAATATAAAAAAAAAATATACAACTTTGAAAAAATTAAAAAATATACAAAGTATAAATAATATTGAAAAAATTGGATAATCTCTAAATTATTGGAAATTATGTTTCTAAATGTAAGTTGTGAGTTGTTTAATGTGTATGCGAGTGTCATTAATTATAAAGACTAGGTTGTGATTTGGATGTACCCTTTTCAGAAATATTTTTGAATGACTAGGTTGTGATCTTGCCAAGATAAATATTAACTTAAAACAGTCATTAAAATGAAAGCCTCTCATTACAATTGTTTATAAATATTATAAATAGGAAAACTTCTCTTTAAGAAGGAACACAAAGTTAGTGATGATCTAAGTGAGTTTTTTCAAATATGCTAAAATTTTGAAGAAAAAACTTCTTATAATTAAAAATTCTACCACATTACAACTTAATATCATTGAAAAAACAGTGAACACTCACCTCGCTTTTCTTTTTCTCATAAAAAATAATATAATATATTTTAACAATAACCATTTACACATCTGAAATGGACAAACAAGAATAAAAATAAATTGACATTAACGAGACCTAACCTAACTTAACGAGACCTAACCTAGCTTAAGGGACTTACAACCAATAGGGCCTTACTCACCATCACAGAATTATGGGCCTTAGGCACCATCACATAATTATGTACTAGAAAAAATACTCCTTGCTCTCCTACAACAAAATATATATATATATATATATATATATATATATATATATATATATATATATATAATTATAATTATAATTATAATTATAATTATAATGTAAAATTTTAATTTTTCTTTTTTAGAAATTTATTTCAAAATTTAAATCAAAATAAATCTAAATTGTTTTATATCAATTTAAACTAACAAGAATGGAGTTAGAATTCTTTGAGAATTTAAAAAATGGTTGTAAGTATAATCTTATAATTTATATGAAAGCCTAAAATAAAATAGTACAATGATAGTTGATTGGAAATTGTTGTGTTTGAAAAGTTTATAACTCATTCAATAATACGAAACCTACAACAGAACTGGGAATTTTGGAAGAGTTTCCTTGACAAAATAAATTGACTTGAGTCTAGTAATATATTCTCCAACTTCCAAGTAGCAACACTCCTTGTTGACTTCTTGTTGGGGTTCATAGAATTCACTATTCGATCTTCAACTTCCAAAACACAAAGCTTGTTGTTGGAGCTTATCTTGGATGATTTTAGGGGCAAAATTTCACTCATGGGCTAATTTTCCATGTTTTTTCTCAAAAAATGATTAGCTATCCTTAGAAATTTGAATATTTTTACAAAAATATCCCCAAACATTTTATAGTTGGCATATGAAGGATGAATAAGATTAGCCAAGGTTTCTACATTTTAAAATAAATTTCCATCCTTAAAATCATCCTTGAGGCTTAGAGAATTCTCAAATCATCAATTTCTATGACTTCAATAAATAATATATGTATACATGCATTAGTTCCATAAAAATATGATTATATTGTAAAAAAACATAACAATTACTTTTTTGAACTGACTTGGCAGATGAAAAATTGTTAATATTCCCTTTTTAATTGTTAAGATATAGAGGAAAATGACTAATAAAAAAAAAAAACTTTTAAAAACCAAAAAATAAAAAATAAAACATATTTAGAAAATTTTCAACCCATAAAAAAAACAATAAAAAATAGAATATATTAAACTTCTTTTCTTATCTTTCACTTTAAAAAAATATGAAATAATTTCCATTTCAAATTTGATAACTGATTTTTAATTTAACTTTCATTTACATGAAAAATAAATTTAAGCTCTTTTATGAAAAACTATAGGACAACGAAGAACTCCATTTTGATCCGATTTAAGCCCTTTTATGAAGGACTAGAGGGCAACGAATAACTCAATTTTGATCCCTTTATGTATCTGACTGATAGTTTGGGACCTTGTCGACTTCCCTTTAACAACAAAAATCCATTTTTTAATTAAATGCAACATAAATAACCATTTTTGTCAGGCGAGCCATTCTTCGTCGTCCTCCTTTCTCAGTGAGTTGTAACTATCTTACTTATCCTTCACCTTCTTCTTGCACTCTACTAGTGGATAGAATATAGTAATGCAATCAAATAACTGTGTGATTAAATTAAGACGTTGTTTAAAGATTAAGTAAATTAAGTGATAATTTAAATGAAAATAGTATTTTCATTATAAATATGGAGAAGTATCTGTGTGTTTTCCAGGCCGCCATTCAGATCACAGCGGAGAAGAGGAGGGCGTTCCGTGTTTTGTGAGCAGGGGAGATGATACTGTTTTCATATATCCCATCTGTTCTCTTCTCTTGGTTTGAGATGTATGAGGGCAATGTTGGGATTGGGTAACAACCAATTACCAAAAACAGATTATGCATCCTATTATTTTTGGTTGGTTACAATCAAGTAGATCAAGTTAGATTATGGATGGGGATTGCATTTAATATTCAGTTTCATGTGTGAATGTATAAATTCATGTAAGCCAGTAAAGGCAAAACGGACTGTGAGAAACTTGCAAATCTAATGCAATCTCTATAATCCGAATAATAAGAGAACCGATACCTATACTGAACGTAACCCAATCTTTAGATGAACCACTTGAAATCTCTATGTCTGTTTATATGTGTATGATTGTTATTTATCATATTGTGAATTGTATTTCCGCACCAATTCCAACAGGCAGTGTATTCTCTCTGCGCATGAAACCTCCTGTTCCTATATACGCTTTACTTTTACTTTTCTGATGCTAACGATATTTAGTAACCATGTTCAGTGCTGTTTACAGACCTTTCTTACTTCTCTAGGGCTTCTCATAGATTTGGATTTTCTGTGTACGTAGTAGATTTGTTAGATATTCTTTTGGTATATTCTTTCTCTTAATTATTCCTGTTGATGAATAAAAATAGCATGTGGTAGTTTGGTTGAAAATTCAATTCTTATTGAATCGTGGGTATATGTGATTCTTACCTATTTCAATTTATTTTTCAGTTACAATTTTCCACTGCACATATCTATATCTGATTAGCTTTAAAAAATTATGAGTGAAAAATTCTTATCGTTCAAAATTAAAACACACTATTCATTCGATTCCATTTAAGAAAATCAGAACAAATATAAATGAGTGATGGAGTTATTTGACATCGTCTTGGAACAACTTGTATGAAGACTGGCAATGTATAACACACAGCAACTAAAGTAGATGATCTGAAAATATGTAGATAATGGTCCTTTATCTTCTATGTACTGTTGTATTATTATTTTTTGTTTCTTAAATTTCTGTTAAGTTGTCGATCAACTTTGAGTAACTCAGGTAACAGAACAATTCAAAATTAATAGAAATTTGTTAA
>JASDQU010100895.1:199315-220495 GCA_032191745.1 Picea mariana
AAATATTAACATGCAAATTTGAATTGTGTAAAACTCATATTTAAATTATAATGATATAGATAAAAAAATTCACTGCCATCTCATTGTCTCAGGGTGTTCCATCTTTGATTATCTAGTTGGATTGATAGAGATGTAGCAATTGTATGAATCTTGACAGAGATGGGACAATTGTATGAATCTTGATTCAAAGTGAGCTCATTTATTCTTGTAAATTGGGTCAACCAATATAAATCTAAATTTATTTACTCTAAAGCCAACTTGTATTCTTAAGCCTATTCATATATTTGTTTTAATGAAAGGTATTTTTTTTTATTTTAAACTTTATGTAGGTGAAAAAATCTCTCCCACACTTGACTGTAGAGTTCCTTTCAGTGAAAAAAATACAATAAATATTATTAAGAATATACATTTTTAACAACTTATCTTAAATATGAATTATGAGGAATATTTAGGATTTAACATCCATTACTTACTTTCCTTGCAACATAAAGAGTAAAATAGTCTCTAAACTTTCCATAACATCAAATTCATCACATAGATCACACATAGATAATCCTATCATTGTATTAGGTATGCACCATATTAAATGTCACTTGCAAAATGTATTTTTAGAAAAATATAGACACCTTGTCTTTTTAAAACTCCACTTGAATTTCATGTGTTATGAGAATTTCCAATCCTTATCTATATGATAATTTCCATCTCATTTAAAGTCCCCATGATATCTTTTTTCCCGTATTATCTTTTTCCTTTTCTCTTAGCAATACAAAACTCCAAAACAATTAGTCATCGTTTATGGGTGTAAATTATATGACATTGAAATCTTATTAGCTCAATGACAATATTGAAGAGAAAACAATAGACATCCAAAGAACTTGATCTGTAAATTGTCATAGATATTCCACCTTGAAATAGTTTGTGACAACATATCTGATAAATGAAACTTGAATCTATACTATGAAGGTTAAATTCCTTTATATTGCAGAATATTTATTTATTGAATTTTTGCTTATGCATGAAATAGATAAAATGTGGAAAATATAGAACAATAAAATACAATTACATGCCATCCATAAAATAACACAAATATTTTCTCTTCCTTGGATGGGATGCCACTTGGTGATCATGTGGAAAATTGTGCCATCATGAACAATCACCACCTTCTTCCATTTCCTCCTCCCGATGTCCCACATTAATGCAGAGGATTTGGGTGTGTGCTTGGACCATATTGGAAACTTAATGCGCAGGTTTTGCATGATGTTAGATCGCATCTACACATGTACACGAAATATGAGTGTTGTCAAATCAGGCTTAATGACACTTTCCATGGTTGGCACTAGAAATATTGAAGGTTTTATGCTTGAGGTTTTTTCATTGTATCTCATTTTGGTTTTATTTGTAGCTCCCCATCTCTCCCAATGTTGTTCCTGAATTCTTCTCCTCTTATTCAATTTCCTCCCTCACCTCGAATCTTTGGCTTCATCACTGCACTCATGCCAATAGAGAAAGATTCAAGAGAATGCGTGACCTAACCTACTATAACTTCCTATCTAGACAAAATTTCCCTGCTCCTTCATCTACTTCATCACATTAACCCATTTCTCCCTCAACTGCATCACCCTCCACTACTTGAAATTGGGATGAGAATGACTGGTATATAGTGTTCATTGAGGAGGAATTACC
The DNA here is from genome assembly GCA_032191745.1 of Picea mariana. NCBI lineage: Eukaryota > Viridiplantae > Streptophyta > Pinopsida > Pinales > Pinaceae > Picea > Picea mariana. Next base: position 200,999 of record JASDQU010100895.1, read on the forward strand.
TCTGGTTCATCCCCAACTTATTGTTGAATCCTTGGTATATTCTCCTCTGAGTGCTCAGAATATATTAGTCCCTTCCATTCAAGCAGGAGGTGATTCTCCTGCCCAAGTGCAAGAAGAGAATTGGAGTTTCCCTATACTTAAGGAGGTGGCTCCTGTAATAGTCGAATAATTGGTTCTGAAAGCTGCGGGTCCATATATAGTGGTTCCTCAGAACAAAGAATTGATGATTGATTTTACTCCCTAGCAAGGCTTCTCCGAGGAGAAATTGAAGCTCATTTTTTAATTTCACAGGGATGTTATAGACCATTTTTATCACTAGAAGATCTTCAATCGCTGGCTAGATGTTTTATTCGACTCTTACTCAAACGATCTTGTGAAGTGGAGATGCCCAACCTATTGTCAACCATTTTCCTTCACTCTGTCTTGGCCACATTCTCCACTAGAATATGGGGGTCACAACACTTTTGGTGTATGAAATTCTCTTGTTTTGTTTTTAGTTTTTCTAATGCTAGGAACAAAACAATATTAGTTATGGAAATTAACACAGTCATGGACATCTTTCAGAGGGTCTAGGTCTTGTTATGGTTTCCTTTTTTTGGCAGAATAAACTACATGATCCTTAGTATGTATATGTTTTTTGAACTTCTAAGGTAATACAACTTTTTATTTACAAAAAAAACATAAATATTTTCTCTACAAAACCCTTACGAGAGAAAACCCATCTAGAAGGTGAGGCCTCTCTATTTTCTTTTCTCTCGTATTGAAATAATATAAGTACAAAGGAGAAGCCACTCTCCATGGAGTTACCTAAGACTTGTAGCTTGTTAACCTCCTATGGAACATTAACCCCCTCGGTTATGCTTTGTAATTTCCCACTCCCAATTGTTCTTATCTCCTATGGAAAACAATACAATAACATAGAATGGAACCCCTTCTCCTCCTAGTCGCCTGGTATTTAAGATCGCTCGATAGCCATCTAGGGGTAGGTTTTTTTACTTCCTCAACCCTCAATTGTGATAGGGTTTTGAACAATCTCGAATTTTATGGAAATTACATATGTGGCTAGCCATATATGCATGGGTAATGGGGGATGATGTGGTATCCTCATACCATGGTGGTCAACATGGTAGGTCAACTTGCGGGAAACAAAAATTTTTCATATGAGCTCTAATTGATGATATTTATGCACCATTGGAAAGGTCTCGATGTGTAGAATAGTGTCACAATGCCCTAGCTGTGTTGGAAAAAATTTAACCATGAAAATTACATTTGATTCCTCAAAATTTCTTTAGAAGGTTCCAAACCCCAATTTTCCAAACTGGGACTTGCCACTAAAATGACCCTACAAGTTGATTCCTCCAATTGTTTCCACTTTGAAAGAATCAAGATAGATGAAAATAATATGATGATCCAATATGGATCAGAACCCAAGGAAATGGGTAATATCTTATTATGGTTTTTCATATAATCCATCTCTCTAAAAGTATCTAACATCTTGAGTCATATTTGTTTTGTTTCTTTGGTAATTATATGTGTGTCCCTATTATATGTCACTACATGTTTATAATATTCCAGTATCTATTATTCAATTAGTATTTGAGCATAATTGTTAGCCTTTCAACCACCTAAGATGAATTTCATGTCTTCCCATTATTGCATTAGATACTAAATAGAAAACAACATATAATCAATACTTGAATGAAAATCCCTCAACAGTCCGAGCTCCTAATACAAATAGTTCATAGTTTTTTTTGTTTCAAACAAAACTATCTTAATAATTTTGTTTGTTGGGAAAAACCCTTTTAAGTCGAGAAACGTTTTCTACTTCTATGTTGTTGATTAATTTTATATATGGACCTACATAAAATATTACTTGTCAACATCACAAAATCTAAATTTTATTATAGTAATAATAATTGTAATTCCATCCATTCAATTTATTGCAACATTGAATCATCGACTCTCTCATAATTTCCCTTTTCCTATTTTACGTGTTTTTATTTATCACACTCTTTCAATTTCTTCGTGTTGTTTCTAGAAACATTGACATAAATGTGAAAATACTTTTTATTTTGAGAATGACCCATAATTATGTCTTTTCCTTTGCCTCATCCCATGCCCAAGTTCAATGAGAGTGTCATGTGTAGCCTTGCACATGGAGAAACAATTTTAATGCATCAATGGGATTCTTAAAAAATATTTAGAAAAGGTAACATAATTCATGTTGTCATAGTATCTATTCATTAGGGATTATGCTCTAGCATATTCTCTCTCATGGATTTTTCAAAGATAAATTGAGCGATCAATATCCTCAATAAGACTAACATATTTGGTTGCATTGATTAGTAATTTATTTTACATTTTTTTTAATATGGACCTTAGGTAAGAGAAGGATGCAATCATGATTAATTTTCATGTTCCTAAAGTGATATAAACAAAGTAGGATTTTTTCACAACTCTTACAATATTTTGATATATCGCCTACCTTTCAACAGATTCTTAAAGGTTTACTACAATTCATTTTATTTTGATGAGATTTGCAATGAAGATGATTCCCATGGTTAATCATAATTATGATATAATCAATATATGTATCGAAGATTTAGTTCTTACTCATCATATGGATACATAGAACAAGTATCCTCTCATATGGGTTTCCACATAATGTTTGATTTAGGCAAATTGTCTAAAGCTTTATATTGTCATTTTTAACACTTTCAAATTCCACCAAAGAAAAAAAAACACGGCCCTATGTTTATAATTTATTTTTAAATTTATAATATACATATAACCCACAAGAAGTTTTCATTTGAAAGGAAAAAAGATGCTTCTTTATAGTGAAAATACAACTTATTCCTATAGTGGTAGTTAACATGTAACATTCTAAAAAAATTAAAGGGGAATATTTTATTTATAAAAATTATTGATTTTAAAATGTGAACTTAGTAAATACTCTTGTGAAGCAAATTATACCTACTTTTACAACATTTCATCTTGAAAGAGTTATATGAAAATATACCCTTCAACATGAAATCAAGAATAACCCTTCAAATTCGATCATTAGTTGGAAGTCATTTCACCCTATATTAAATATTAATAAAATATGAGAGTTGAGAGTAGCCAAAAAAAACATATTCGTGGAAAAAAAGGATCAAATTTAAAGTCTTTAGTGTCCTTCAAGGCCCTTTTATCCCTTAATAGAAATGCATTAAATTATTTCCCTACAAACAAAATTTAAAATAAAAAATTATTTGTCAATGATGAAGTGAGGATCATTCCATATAATTGCAAACAAAAGGACATCAATATTACAACATGTCAATATTTAATTCTTTTGAGAAAAAACATTAACTAAAACTCAATATGAAATGTCTTTATGAATTTCAAAGTAGTACATTGATAGATGAATTTAAGTGGTTGGTGTTTGGTAAGTACTACTAGTTCATTTTACAAATTCTTTACCTTAACTTTCCAAAGATAGAGATTGGTGCATGTTAATCCCAAAACAAAGTCCCATGTTAAGTATAAAACCCCTTATTAAGCCCTAGATATTGAATTATTACATTTATATTGTTATATTCATGTGTAGGCTAGAACCCTTCATTATACTCTTTCATCATAAGTCTAGGTCTCCTTATGTGTGTGTGTGTGTGTGTGTATACACACACACACGAGAGGAAACCTAGACTTATGATCATCCCATATCATCTTGTACATTGAATATACTATAAAAGTAGCTTTCCCCCATGAATTGGACTGTTATTCATTGAAATTTTATCATTATCAAGGCATTGGTTCATAATATTTGGTTTTATAGCATTGATCCTAGGGTTTTTCTACTTCAAGATAATCAGTTTGGAAGTTTTTCTATAGCATTTTTTCTCAGATGTTTCAAATAGTGAAATTTGGATATTACTTAGGAGACATATCATAGTATGTTTGATAAAAATTCAAATTTCTTGATTGTTATAATTTTGGAAATATTTCCTATGGATGATAGGGTTTTTTACTCATCCTCAAATTAGTTCTAAACGAGTCATCTATGAATTCAATTTTTTGGGGGAAAGTTTCAGATAGTGAAATTATGTCGATACTAATGAGAAACCTCATAGTATAGGTGGAATTTGTTTTTGGTTATGATTCATTATATTTTCGGTTATATATCTTGTGGAAGTTAGGATTAGTGACTAATCCTGAAATTAGTCTCAAATGATTCATATTTCTATTTAATCTGTCAAAACCGTTTGTTGAAGTTACTCTAAAATTTTCAAAATTATGAAAAGACAGAGAATTTTACGTGGTTTTCTTTTTTTTGAATAATTATAAGTTGTGAGATATATCTTGTGGAAGTTAGGGTTGTTTACTAATCCTGAAATTAGTCTTAAGAAAGACATTTTGGTATTTTTTCTATAACGTTTTATCATGGAAGGTTCAAACTATGAAATTTTTAGGAGTTTGAGAACTCTTATCAGAATACTATAGGATCAAATTTTATATTTAGAAGGCTTCAAATTTCAGAGATATATATAAATGTTACCCATATAGACAGACTCCAAATTAGATTTTTAAAGGTACATAACTTAAAATTGACATAAATTTTGATTGGAAGATATATTTTTAGTGATTTGAAATTTGTGATAAAGTGAAAAAAAAGGATAATTGTTTTTTTTCATATGGAAAATGGTTCTTCAAGAAATATTATTGGTACTCATCATATAAAATAAAACATGGTGTCTGAAGGAAGCGAAGTATTAGAAAAAAGGATAAAAAAAATAAAGAACCAAGTTGATGAAATGAGTTCTAGTATGTTGTAACAAGTGGATTTGTCACATTCTTAGGAACACCTTAAAAAATATATGAATGAAAATCAAGAATATATGAAAAATAAGATCGAAGAATTTAAAAGGTTCATGTATGAGTTATTCTTAAATACCCTAGATGAGAGATTCCCTAAAAGAGATAACAAGATGTAAATCATGAAAATAAGGAGAACAATTTTGTGGCGAATCAAGCACATATTAGGATAATTTTTTATGTTTGGAGAGGACAAGTATTGAATATCATAATCATGATCATTCATTACTCTAAGATCCACATCTTCAATGCTTCAAGTTGGCATGAAGGAACTACGTCATTTTGAAGATCGATATGAGGAAGTTTGATGGTAAATATATTATAATATGGATATTCCAAATGGATCAATACTTTGATCTGCATGAAGTGCCAAGATTACAAAAGTATCTATTACATCCTTTTACTTAGAAAATGATCAATTTGATGGTATGAATGACTTTGTGAAAGAAAAAAAAATTATATTATCCCTTTGTCCATTCTTATGGATGAATTGGTATCACATTATGGGGATTTTAAGTGCAATACATTCTTTATTCAATTGATAAATATTCAGTGATAGGTCCAATTACAGAGCACATTCAACAATTCTTAAAGCATTTTCTAAGGGTAAATAACATTGTTTATGATAGTTTGTTATATATTTTTATGGGAACTTTAAAGGAGAACATTGAACATGAGGTGTCTCTCTTCAAACCTAAATCCCTAGCGCAAGCTTTCAGTACGGAAAGGAAAGTGGAAACCAAAAATATGTCTACTAGAAGGGTGGCCATTAATAACTATAGGGAGCACAATGTTACCTCTACTAAAATCACTCAACAAACAAGGTTGTGATGCAGACCCCCGTACTCTCCCTCAGGGTTGGGTGACCTCCCGGTACCTTACTAGTCTCATACTAAATGAAACACAATCCCTGTTATCACCCTCATGTTTTTCACGATCATGATCTGGTCATTATCGATTTGTTCATCGATTCACAATTCTGAGTGATTACGGGGACCCAACATGCTCTCTCTTTATTGGACAACTCTATCTCCACAATCCAAAAAGTTCTCACCCACCTCAACCTTATTGTGGTCATTGATCCCCCATCCCGAACAGATAAATGGAGTTGGTGAATTGCGGGCTGTGAACTAGCACGCCTGCTAATTTTACCTCCTCACCCCACAATGATTCCCCAATGTCGATCTCAATTCATAGATCAACGACCATAGACCACCTCTCTTACTTGGGCTTCGGGAGTTTCAAACTCTATGCCTTCTCTGTCTCTCAGAGTGCTTTGGCATGAATTTGATGATCTGTCGACGCATGTCTCCCAAAGATCAGCGACTACGGTTCACTTCGGTTATTTGGCCTTCAGGAGTTTCAACTCCTCCATGCTCACTTTCTCCTGGAAACCTTTCACCCGATATCGATGATCTGTCGATGCGTGTCTCCCACAGATCGACAGTTGTAGTTCACTTTGGCTATTTGGGCTTTGATACTTTTAACTCCTCCTCACTCACTTTCTCTCGGAGTGCTTTCACCCAATTGTAGATATTACGCCACCTGTCCCTCTAGATGATGGATGGTTCCTAACCTCTTCGATACTTCAGTGATTCCTCTCTCATGTGTGCACCCAGAGAATTAAATCTCATGCACTTTTCCCAAATCCAACAATATGGAATGATTTCACTTCCTCCTGGATGGATCTTGACCAATAACTCGTGAAACCTTCAGAGCTTCACTCCCTTTGAATATTTCTTCCACTATCTCTCTTGATATTTATTTCTCAAACCCTTTGACTCTGTATAGGATTAACTCAACACTTATTCAAACTCTGAATCTGTGTGCTCCTTGAAAGATATTTTCACACAAGATTTAACTTCTTGTGGGGGATTGTGCACACCTTACATCAGTCCCTTCGCACTCCTTGCAAATGGAAGTTTCATGATATCTCTTCTAAGCTTCTGAGTCGAAACGGTCTCTGTCAACACACTCCTTGTGGACTGTATGCACACCTTGCATGAACTCAGTGAAGAGAAACCATTGAAACTTATCCAGATACTTCACAGTATCATATGTTCAATAACATAACTCATTAATTCATGGAAACATAAAATAACAGGGAAAAGATTAGAAACAACAACTCCACGCACATTTTGATCAATTTTCCTCTATTATTTTCTTTAAATGTAAAAATGGCTACAGCTATGAAAAGAAAACATTAAAATTCATCTATCTCCTAAAAAATTTCCACTATCCTCCATGTTCAACAGACTCATTTGGGCATACAATATTACTACTTATCCTAGAGGGATCTAAGGGTTCCGTCCAACTACCTATCTACTCCAGAAAAAAATTAACTGCCACTTAAGTTCCGTTACATTAAAGTCTAGGAGTTAAACTCCCATATCACTCATGATCATTCAACTCCCAAGAGTTTTGATCTTCTTCAATTTTCAATCAGTTCAGAAAAGAGATTTGCAGGAAACGTCAACGTTAAGATTCTAAATTGATTCAAAGGAACACTAAGGCATTGAGTTGTCTCTCCACGTGTTCTTGCTGACGATGCTCCTACATCAAACTCCCCCGGACAAAAATTCATGGAATCGTGTCCATGAGCTCCTTCATTGTCTTTCCATGCTTCTGGATATCAGCTTCATTTACCCAACTGGCATCTTCTACTGGGTGTCCCTTCCACTTTACAAAATACTTAGCGTATGTCTTTCTCCTATTCTTCTTGCCAATCCTCTGATCAATGATCTTCTCCAACTGTGGATTTTCTTCTACATGCATCTTCTTCTCCCACCGAATCTCTTTCTGATCTTCAGATTCTTTTGCGTCATATTCCATGTAAAGATACATGTCTGAAATGTTGAATATGAGTGATATTCCTGTTGGCTCTTGGTTATGAAAGTAATTGAAGATCATGGAAGAAAAGGCAGAATGTGAACTGCGTGGAAGACACAGTGACTGTTACTAGGTCGAAGTGAGAGAAAGAGAAGAAAAGATGGAGTGAAGTAAAAGGAGGCAAGTTGTTGAATAAGGAGATTGAGGACGATAGATAAACAAGAAAGAAGGATCATGGAAAACTCAGCAAGCAGAAGAAGATGTCAACAGATGCTTTGGAGCACCGCATGAGAAGGAAGGAAAGACAGGCTGGCAAAGCCCAGAAAACGCGGGTCAAGTTGACCTAGGGATTTAGACACCTAAGGTTTTGGCATCTAGGGTTTGTAACACCTATGTTTCGACCTAAGGATGTTGGTGAGCTATTGTAATGTATAAATAAGAAACTAGATGAGGGAAGAGTGTTCTTTATAGTTGTTGTTGTTGATTTTATGATTATTGTTGTGTGAGAGAAAAGTGTTAAGTTTGACAACCTTATGGTATTGTAAGATCTTCAGTTGGGTGTGGAGATCAGTCCTGCAGTTGGGTGCATAGGAAGGTGAAAGATATAGAGAAGAAGAAAGAAGATATGCTAGCTAAGAGCACAGACAAGAACTGTATGCTTCATCTTAATACATTATAAATCACAGTTTTGTGGATGTAGCCCTACAGAGAGGGTGAACCATGTATATCTTGTGTTGTGTGTGGTTGATGCTCTGTTCTTTGTCATTTAATATGATGCTATAATGATAATGTGTTAGATCTAAAATATAACTTGCACAGTAGACTATAAGAGGGTAAAGAATATTAGATTGTTGTGTGTCGATCACTTTGAACTCACTTTACATTCCTTCTAGTTGTAGACATCTATGTCCTGCAACCCCCACATAGTTTCTTAGTTTGAGGCTGCATCTGCCTCATGGGTGTTGTCGAAAGGGCCAGTAGGTAGGGCTTTTTGGTGCTCTCTTGGAGCTGAACCCTAGGTTTTCCCCTGTGCAAACAAATGGTTCCATTTCTGAGATCGAGATCTTCTTGAGGGAATGTCAAGGTGGTTTCCATCAAATACAAAGATTCAAAAGTGGATAGAGGATCAAGAAAAGGACTTCGTTGAAGCCCAGAACAAGAACCCTAATCTTAGTACTGAGGATTGGTTGGAGAGATATATATTTATTGATATACACAAGATTTTCTTTGAAGGAATCCATCAGGAGCTATATGAGTGGTTAGCTAGGTTCGTAGATACCCAATTTGAGATCAGATCTAGACCTCCTGTGGTTTGGACGTCGATGCTAATCAAGAAGGTCAAGAGAGTTGATAATTTTGTATCATGAGCAGTAGATCATTGGTTTAATAACACCATTGGAAGGTACATCACCGATTTTGTTGTTGACAGAGTAAAGTCATATAGCCAAGCTGAGAGATATCTCTTCAAGGGACACAAGGAATTTTTTTTACATTTTCTAAAGATGAGGATCAAGATGCTATTGCATGAGAAGAACATATTGAAGATACAATAGATTGGTCAGATTTCAAAAAAGAAAATGTTTAGGAATTCAGACAGCGACAATGACACAGAGGCTAGACATACGCGCAGTGGGAGATCGTTCATAAAAGTTCATCTTGCGAACCTGTTCAATCATAACTAAGGGGAAAAGGGTTTCTAAAGTGGATAAGAGGAAGATATGATAGATGAAGAGAATTCAAAACTTGTTAGGCCAGAGGAAGGAAAATCTAAAGAACCTCTTCAGGAAGAGACATAAACTTTAGGAACTACACAGACTGTTGAAGTAAGTACTATTATCCATCCTGTTGATTCAGTAACATTAAGGAATTAGAGGAATCCCAGCCACCAAAGTATTCAGAGCACTGTCACTAGTAGTCCACCACATACTCAATCAGGAACCCTAGGAAGATCTATGGTAGATAAGATGAGGCTCCCCATTTTTAGGGGAGATCGGTTTGAAGACCCTGATCAACATTGGTTCCTATGTGAAGCTATATGGAATATTAAAAATGTCACCAATGAAGCTATTAAAAGAACCCATTTTAGTACTAGCCTAAGGGATCACACAATGAGCTCGTACATGAAGCTTGTCCAAGGACTTGCACATCCTAAGCCATTGAATCAAATCAAGAATACGTTGATTGTAGAGTTCAAGAAACCCAATTCAGAATCACAATGTATTACAAATATAAAAGAGATCAAGCAGAAGGTCGCCAAACCCATTTGGGAATTCAATCAGAGATTGAAGACCTTAATAGGCTGATTGACTTTTTAGATCCCAGATGAACAGAACAAAGAATGGTTCATTACTGCTCTCTTGCCACACATCAAAGTTCATTTGATGAAACTGGAGATTTCTTTGTAGTCTGAGGTGTTGTAGATCGTCGTGAAGATAGAATTAGCCCCTATGGGAGAATCCAGCTCAGGTATGAGTCAGATCTTGATTCAGCTAACTAGTTTGTCTCTGCAGGTTGAAGATATGAAAAAAGACAAGGGAAAAGATAAAAGAGAGGACATCTAGTGTGTTAGATACAGATCATAAGGCCATGACAAGGAACATTGTCCCCTATTCCATGAATACTTGGCCTCTGGAGCTCTGATCCCTTTGAAGCAAGTCACCTTACCCTAGTGCGAGGTATGCAGAAATAGACATAACCTTGGTGAGTGATTTTACATGAAAAAGTATGTTTAGACACTTAAAATTTGTATTGCACATTCTCTAAGTCCATGGAGCATGATGATAGGGATTGTAGGGCTTATGATCTCATGCATGAAAGTTCAAGAGACATATACAAAATTCAAGGTGGAGTACAGCAAGAAGGAAACATTACACAGTATAACTCCCCTGAGAGAGGAGACTTCAATCCTCATGGTGGATTCAGAGGAAGGGGACGAGGAGGCGGTATGGGTCGAGGCCAAGGACAAATAATCTGTCATAACTGCACACAACCAAGACACCTAGCAAGGGACTTTTAGAACCCTTTTACCACTTGCAACTATTGCAGCTCCTTTGAGCATGTTATCGAGGAATGTCCAATATTGTTGGCTAAGATTAAGGAAAGACGAGGACCACAACAGAACCCGCAAGTTATATTGATATACACTGAATCTCATGGAGAAGACCCCAGAGTCATTTTTATAATTAGAGGAGGTGTTGTTACAAGAGAAGATGGACTGACCCAAGGAAATACTATACAAGACTCAGGAATCAGGAAAGCTACAGAGAAGACCCAAACTTTTGATGCAAAGAAAGAAAGATAAATATTTGAGGAGGCAAGAAAAGAGTTCAAATCAGACCAAGGATCTTCATCAAAGACACGACCATAAGTGAGAGAATACGGAATGCCTCAGGCATTTGATCATTCTGCTTCACCAAAAGAAGGAAAAGAGGTAAGCAATCTCATGGAATTTTTATATACTTGTATTAAGTTGATTCAAGATGAGAGCATTGTACAAGAGCTACAAAATTTAATCAGATAGTATGAGCTAGGAAAGATAGACCCCTTACTGAATAGGGAAGTACACCAAATCACTAAAAAGAGAAGGAAAAATAAGGAATTACAGTTGAATGCTCAAATAGGAGAATATGATATAGACTATGTGGTCCTCGACTTAGGGTCAGAGGTCAATGTCATGATGAAGAAAACTTGGGTACTAATGGGAAAACTAAAGTTGATATATTACCCTATCAGGCTTAGGATGGCTAATTAGCAAGCTGTAATCCCCTTTGGTAGATTGGAACATGTCCTTGTGGACATCGACGAAGTAAGGACATTTGTAGATTTTGAGGTAATTGAGATAGTTGATGATAGTTGTCCTTACCCTATGCTATTAGGAATTGATTGGGCTTTCAATAATTCCATCGTGGTTGATTTAAATAAAATATGTATGATGTTTGAAAGAGATGGCATCAGGGTCATTGCACCTTTAGATCCAGATGAAGATCATCGATACACAAAACCTATCAGAGAAGAAGAACACGCATATGAACTAGAAAACATATACAAACTAATAGCTAGATAGAAAGATTACATTAATCCTATGGCCGATGCGAACCTAAGCTGGCAAAGTGACAATTCCTGTTCATTGGATTTAGAAGAAGCACTGGAGAACTGGAATAAAAAAATGTATGAAGTATCCGCAAGGAGATGTGCTAGATTAACTAGAGAAGTTCATTGGATCGGCACAATAGTAAGTAACCTACCCACCTTTGATGGTCTGAACCCTTTAGAAGGCTTCTTATCAAAATTTGAAGCAAGTGTACCAACACAAGAAAGATTGTTGGCAATGGATGAGGCCTTGAAAGAAACCCCAGCAAGATGGTGGGGGACACACAAAAACATCATTATAGACTGGGTACATTGTCGTACCCTGATGACCGCACGATTCTCAGTACAAGTAGAAGGCTGTAAAGTTTGCTACACAGGTCAACGTTTCCCAAAGGACCATGTGCAAAGTTGCAAAGAATCCTAGAGAAACATTCCTTAAGAGAAGTGGGTGCACAAATTCATTAACACAGTGGACACGACCCCTATCAACTAGTACCTTCAAGCGGAGCTGCACCTCATTTTGTATGACTCCAAATTTGTAACTTCCTTCTTCTTTGAAAGTCGATTTCTGTCAGTAGATCAAGCATTACAGACTATAAGACAGAAAGTATTTGAGGAGGAACCTAGCCTCCCTTTGGAGAAAGAAGAGGATGAATGGACTGCGCCCTTTCATAAACTGCAAGGCTACTACAACATCAATGCTGATGAAGACGATGATCCTAGGAAGGTGAACATCGCAGAAATAGAAGGCCAGAGATATGTGGAAGGACCAAGAGTTGAGTTACCATTCATTATATAGTCGATCAAGATTAAGAAGGTCAATATTGGAACAGAGAAGACACCTAAGTTTGCAAATGTTGGAGATTATTAGGATGCTGCTAACATTGACAAGATTACAGAGTTACTGCATGAGTATCAAGACTTGTTTCCAACCAAGTTCACTAATATGAACAGCATTAAAGGGCCTATGGGAAATATGAGGATCCCTTTGAAGCCATATGCAAGACCAGTCAAACAGATACCCTACAGGTTGAACCCTAAGTATAAGGAGAAAGTGAAAATTGAGCTCGACAGAATGCTAGAGCCAAGAATTATAGAACCTATCGAAGAATCAGAATGGATTATCCCTATGGTGGTACAATACAAGAATACATGAGAGATCAGGATATGTGTGGATCTCAAGAAGATGAATGATGCCTATTTGCATGACCCATTCCCTACAGAATTCACTGACGAAGTGTTAGATAATGTGGGAGGCCAGGAGGTATATTCTTTTATAGATGGATTTTCAGGATATAATCAGATCCGGATTGCCAAGGAAGATCACCATAAAACCACATTTGCAACAGAATGGGGATCCTATCAGTATACAGTGATGTCGTTTGGACTGAAGAATGCCCCAACCATCTTTTACAGGGTAGTGGTTGAAGCATTCAAGGAGTTTCTGCATAAGTTTCTAGAAGCATATTTTGATGATTGGACTGTTTTTAGTTTATGGAAAATCCATATTGAATTTCTAAGGCTAATGTTGGACAAATGCAAGCAGTGTTAAGTTTTCCTTGAATATGAAAAAGAGCATCTTATTCTCACCATTTGGAGTGTTGTTAGGTCATATTGTATGCAAGCCAGGATTGCTGGTAGATCCATCTAAAATTGCCATTATAGTTTATATACCCCCTCCTACTTAAGTCAAACAGTTGCGCACTGCGCTGGGACATACTGTATATTACAGGAAGTTCATTAAAGGATATACCCAAATTACAACCCCCATGGAGAATCTTTTGAATAAAGACTGTCAATTTCAATGGATATAAGAGTGTCAACATAGCTTCAACACACTGAAACAGAAAATGGTTACTGCGCCTATTCTAGGTTTCCCAGGTTGGAGCAAGGAGTTTCATGTGCATGTCGATGCATCTTCTATTGACTTAGGAGCAGTGTTAGCACAACCTGGGGAAGGAGATATTGACCATCTATTATCTTTTTCCAGTAGGAAGCTATCAACTGTTGAGATCAATTACACCACTACTGAGCGAGAGGGGTTAGCCATGGTGTATGCATTGCAAAAATTTTGCCACTACTTGTTGGGAGGACACTTTAAAATTTTTATTGATCACTTCGCACTGAAATACCTAGTCAACAAGCCAGTGTTGGGGGGGAGAATATTCAGGTGGCTTTTTCTATTTCAGGAATATAACTTTCAGATCATAGTAAATCTAGGAAGAATGAACAAAGGTCCTGACCACTTGTCAAGATTGGAACATGGCGAAGAGACAACTAGTTTGGACGATGCACTGTCGGATGCAAAACTATTGGCCATTAGAAATATTGATGACCAATTCACATTGATAGTCCAGTTCCTTTCAACATGAATGGCACCTAGAAATTATACAATTCCACAGAAGAAATAACTAGTAGTGCGCGTTGCAAACTTTTCACTTATAGATGGACAACTATACAAGATGGGACCTGATGAGATATTTAGAACATGTGTAATGGAGGAAGAGAGACCATTGATCCTCATAGAAGCTCATGAAGGCATCGCAGGAGGACATTATGGAGGAAAATCAACTACGCAGAAGGTTCTTAGAGATGGCCTTTGGTGGCCTACCTTACACAGATATGCTAAAGACTATTACAGAGCCTGTGATGTGTGCCAAAGAGTTGGGAAACTGTCCAGAAGAGATGAAATTCCATTAGCATCGAATTTGACCCTACAAGCATTTGAGAAATGAGTCATTGACTTCATTGGACCTATAAACCCACTAGGAAAGCGCACAGGAACAAGGTACATAATTATTGCAACAGAGTACTTGACCATATGGGCCAAAGCAAGAGTAGTTAAGAATTGTAGTGAAACTGCAACTACGCGCTTCATATTTGATGACATCATAACCAGGTTTGGATGCCCAAAGATCCTTATGAGTGATCAAGGCACACATTTTATAAATAAAACAGTTGAAGCCCTCACTAAGGAATTTGTAGTCCATCACCAAAAGAGCATGCCTTACCATCCATAAGCAAATGGGATAGTGGAAGCATTCAACAAGATCTTGGAGACAACACTGATGAAGATTTGCAGTGTGAACAGGGATGACTGGGATTTAAGATTACCAGCAATACTATGGGCCTATAGAACCACTTGTAAGAAGCTAACAATGAAAACCTTTTTTAATTTTGTGTATGATCTTGAAGTCATTGTCCCAATGGAATATTTGGTACCAAGCCTAAGAATTGATGCCTTCACATATATGGATGACACCCACGTTGTTTGTGAAAGACTTGCATAGTTGGTTGATCTTGAAGACGATAGATTTATTGTAGGATTCCATTAGCAAGTACAAAAAGAAACAGAGAAGGCCTATCATGACAAGCACATCAAGAAGAAGGCATTTAAGAAAGGTGATCTAGTACTATTATATGACAATAAGTTCATAAAACATCCTGGGAAATTTAGAACCCATTGGCTCGAGCCATATGAGATCGCCTATGTTACAGAAGGAGGAGCTCCATAGTTGAAGACTTTGAAGGGAGAATGGAAGGAAGGATTAGTATATGGGAGTCGGTTGAAATTGTATTATCACAACCAGCTGACCCAGAGATCTAAGTAAAAGAATAAGGAAAAGGGTATGGGTACTAGGTGCAGTTGAAACTGGGTACCAGACACAGAAAAGATAGTCTGCACAAGGAAGGAGATGAGGCATAGATCAGAAAACAGAGGCTACACTACGCAGTCTGAAATCGAAGTAAAATCAAAAGGTTAGATTTGAAGTGCCTCGGGACGAGTCATACGTGAGTGTTGAGGGGTTGTTGGTCATTGGTTATGAAAGTAAGCGAAGATCAAGGAAGAAAAGGCAGAATGCAAACTATGCGGAAGACACAGTAACTGTTACTGGGTCAAAGTGAGCAAAAGAGAAGAAAAGACGGAGTGAAGTAAAAGGAAGAAAGCGATTGAACAAGGATAATGAGGATGACAAATCAGCAAGAAAGAAGGATCATGAACAACTCAACAAGCGGAATAAGATGTCAACATATGCTTTGGAGCACCACGTGAGAAGGAAGGAAAGCTAGGTTGGTGAAGCCCAGAAAATGTGGGTCAAGTTGACCTAGGGTTTTAGACACCTAGGGTTTTGGAATCTATGGTTTGTGACACCTAGGTTTTGACCTAAGGATGTTGGTGAGATATTGTAATGTATAAATAGGAACCTAGATGAGGGAAGAGGGTTTGTTCTAGTTGTTGTTGTTGATGTTATGATTATTGTTGTGTGAGAGATAAGTGCTAAGTGTGAGAGCCTTCTTCTATTGTAAGATCTTTAGCTGGGTGCGGAGATTAGTCCTGCAGCTGGGTGCATAGAAGGGGGAAATATAGAGAGGAGAAGAAAGAATATCTGCTAGCTAAGAGCACAGACAAGAACTGTATGCTTCATATTAATACATTATAAATCACAGTTCTGTGGATGTAGCCCTAGAGAGAGGGTGAACCACGTATATCTTGTGTTGTGTGTGGTTGATGCTCTGTTCTTTGTCATTTAATATGTTGATATGATGATAATGTGTTAGATATGAATATTATATTGTTGTGTGTCAATCACTTTGAACCCACTTTACATTCCTTCTGGTTGTAGACATCTCTGTCCTGCAACCCCCATATAGCTGCTTTGGGTGAGACTGCATCTGCCTCGCAGGTGTTTCCAAAAGGGCCATTAGGTAGGGCTTGTTGGTGTACTCTTGGAGCTGAAACCTGGGTCTGCCCCTATGCTAACAATGCCCACATCCTTTGGAAGCTCTATCTCATAAGAATTTGCACCAAATTTCTTTAGGATCTTGCATGGTCCTACCTTTTTCAGCTTCATCTTGTTGTATGTCCTCGTTTGGAACCTTTCCTTTCTTAGGTGTGCTAAGACTTTATCTCCCACTTCAAACTGAAATTCTCTCCTATGCTAATCAATTCTGCATTTATATTCTACATTTTTGTTCTGCAACTGCCCCTTGATCTGATTATGAAGCTTCTGCATTTCTGCAATGAATTCTTCATCTTTAGTTCTTCTAAATTCACTCTTCTTAAGATCTCTTAATATTGATACTCCTCTTGGCTTCATTTCATACACTATTTGGAATGGACTCTTTCTTGTACTTTTGTTCATTGAGTGATTGTATGCAAAATCTTCTTGTGATATAATTTGATCACATTGGTTATGATGTTCAGTGACCAAACTTATCAAAAAATTTACCAAGCTCTGATTTACCACCTCTGTCTTTCCATATGCTTGAGGGTGATATGATGAACTAAAAGAAAATTCTGCCCCCAACCTCTTCCATAATGTTCTCCAGAAATGACCAAAAAAATTAGTGTCCCTATCTAAGACAATACTCTTGGACAACCCATGAAGTCTTACAACTTCCTTGAAAACCAAATTTTCAATATGTGTTGCATCATTTTTCTTCTGGCATGGGATAAAGTGTGCCATATTTGAGAATATATCAACCACAACAAATATGGAATCACTTCCCCTTTGGGTTCTTGGCAATCCCAACACAAAATCCATGCTTATCGCATCCCAAGGCCTATCTGGAATAGGTGGTGGTTGATACAATCCAATGTTCTATTTCTTTCCCTTTGCATACTGGAAAATATTACATTTGTTCACAAACTTCGAGGGATGATTTTAGGGGCTAAATTTCGCTCATGGGCTAATTTTCCCTGGTTTTTCCAAAAACGAGATTCGCTATTTTAAAAATGATTCGCCAAAATTCTATAGAATAAAATTATTTTACCTTAAAAATCACCAAAATTTTATAAAAACTATATAAAATCCTTAGAAATTTGAATATTTTTACAAAAGTGTCACCAAACATTTATAGTTGTCATATGAAGGATTAGTAAGATTCGCCAAGGTTTCTACATTTTAAAATAAATTTCCATCCTTAAAATCATCCCTACAAACTTCTTCACCTTTTCTCTCATACCTAGCCAATAATATGAAATATTCAACTTTGCAAATGTATTTTCATGGCCGAAATGTCCTACTAGACCTCTAATGTGTTTTTCCTTCAACAGATTTTCTCTCATCGAGCACCTCGGTATGCACAATTGGCAACCTTTAAACATCAATCCATATTGAATCATATACTATGTCCACTGGATTTTGTCTCTGAGCACAGGATTTGAACATGCTTCATGTGCTTCTTTGAAATCTAGATCATCACAATACATATCCTTAAGGTGTTCAAACCCCAAGGTTTTGACCTGAAATTCCTGCAAAATCAGACATCTCCGACTCAATGCATCAACAACCTTGTTAACATTACTGAATACTTTTTTAATGACAAAAGTGAAATTTTTCATAAATTATATCCACTTAACATGTATCTGGTTTAACTTCTCTTGTCTGGTTATGAGTTATAAATATTGGTTATCTTTGTACAAGGAAAATTCCTTTAGAACAAGGCAGTGCCTCCGTTTCTTCAAGGCTTGAATTATGGAATAAAGTTATTTATCATATGTGGAGTACTTTTCCTTATTCTCATTCAACTTCTCACTGAAATATGCAACAAGCCTATTATCTTGGCTCAAAACTGCTCAAATTGCAACTCCACTCGCATCACACCTTACTCGAAATGTCTTCCAAAAATTTGGCAATATCAGAATTGGTCATTCTGTTATCTTCTCCTTCAATATATTGAAACTTTTCTTAGCTTCTTCTATCCATTTAAAATACTTGTGCCTCTTCTTCACTGTATCCATCAATGGTGCACAAATTCCATTGAAATTCCTGATGAACTTCTGATAGAAACTCGCTAATCCATGGAAGCTTCTCACTTCAAATATACTTCTTAGTGATGGTCATTCTTTGATTTATTTCACCTTATCTGGATCCATGTTCAATTCATTTCAAGAGATCACAAAACCCAAGTAAATGAGTTATGTATTCATAAAAGAGGACTTCTTCAGATTTATCAACAACTTCTCATGTTGTAGTCTCCTCATCACTAATGCCAGATGTCTCAAATTCTCTTCTTCAGTTTTACTGAAGAACAATATATCATCTAGATATACAATCACAAACCTACCAATGAAATCCTTCAATACTTCATTCATCAGTCTCATAAAAGTACTTGGGGAATTTATTAAGCCAAATGGAATAACAAGCCAATCATACAACCCTTTATTTGTCTTAAAGTTTGTTTTCCACTCATCCCCTTCTCTCATCCTTATCTGGTGATATCCACTTTTCAAATCTATCTTAGAAGAGAAATTTGCTCCACTTAAACAATCCATTAAGTCATCCATTATTGGAAAAGGAAATCTATACCTGATGGTGATCTTGTTTATGGCTCTTGATTCGGTACACATTCTCCATCCTCCATCCTTCTTTGGGCTCAACACAGTTGGTACTGTGCATGGACTCAAGATTTCTATGACCAAACCCTTGTCTAACAAATCCCAGGCTTGGTTCTTTACCTCCTCATTTTTTTGAGGTGTCAATCTGTATGATTCTTTGTTCAATAGCTTTTCTCATGGTATCAAATCAATATAATGGTTGATATGTTAAGAACCAAACTTCAATATAGCATAGAAAAACCTCAGGAAAGGTACTCAACGCCTTGAAAAAGAGATAATTTCAGATAATAAGCCTCTTCGAGGGGGCAACCTCCTTTTACCCCACTTAAATGTTCAAGTACAAGATGATTCAAAATGAAAATGTCTCCTTGGTATATATAGGA
>JASDQU010100895.1:222640-241567 GCA_032191745.1 Picea mariana
CATGATTTCTCTTTATCATAGAGCTCTATCTCCGTTATCATAAACATTCTCACCCACCTCGACCTAACCATGGTCGTTGATCCCCCTTCCCAACCAGATCAATGGCGTTGGTGAATTGCAGGCTGTGAACTAGCATGTTCGCTAATTTCACCTCCTCACCCCTCAATGATTCCCCACCGTAGATCTCTATTCACAGATCAACGACCATATACCACTTCGGTTACTCGAGCTTCAGGAGTTTCAAACTCTCCTCCTTTGCTTCCTCTCGGAGTGATTTGGCCCAAAGTCTACGATATGTCGACGCGTGTCTCCCATAGATCGACGATTACAATTCAATTTTTTTATTCGAGCTTCGGGAGTTTCAACTCCTCCATGCTCACTTTCTCCCAGATACCTTTCACCTGAATTGACGATACTTTTACGTGTGTCTCCAACAGATCAATGATCGTAGTTCACTTCGGTTATTTGGACTTCAGGATTTTCAAATTCTCCACACTCAATTTCTCCCAGAGTGTTTTCACCCGAAGTTGTAGATCTTACGCCACCTGTCCCTCTGGATGATGGACGGTTCTTAACATCTTCGGGACTTCGGATATTCCTCGCTCTTGTTTCACCAAGAGACTTAAATCCAATGCACTTTACCCAGATCTAATGATCTTGAACGATTCTTCTCCCTCCTAGATGGATCTTGACTGATAACTTGTGAAACCTTCAAAGCTTCACTCCTTTTGAAGATTTCTTCCACTATCTCTCTTGAGCTTTATTTCTCAAACCCTTTGACTATGTAGAGGGTTACTTCGAAACTTAGTCGAACTCTAAATCTGTGCACTCCTTGCAACATATTTTTATGCAATATTTAACTTCATGTGGGTGACTCTGCACACCTTGCAATAGTCCCTTCTCACTCCTTGCAACTGGAAGTTTCGTGCTATGTCTTCTGATACTATGAGTTGAAACAGTCTTTGTCAACGCACTCCTTGCATGATTTATGCACACCTTCCATGAACTCAGCGAAGAGAAACCATTGAAACTTATCCATATACTTCACAGTATCATATGTTCAATAACATAACTCATTCATTCATGGAAACAGAAAATAGCAGGGAAGAGTTTAGCAACAACTCCACACACATTTTGATCAATTTTCCTCTATTATTTTCATTCAATGTAAAAAAAACTATGGATATGAAAAGAAACAATTAAAATTCAGCTATATCTTAACAAATTTTCACTATCCTCCATGTTCAACAACCTCATTTGGGTGTACAATATTCATACTTATCCCAGAGGGCTCTTAGGGTTCCCTCTGACTACCTATCTACTACAAAAAAAAAACTAACTGCAACTTAAGTTCCATTATATTAAAGTCTAGGAGTGAAACTCCCAGATCACTCGTGATCATTCAACTCCCAAGCGTTTTGATCTTCTTCAGTTTTCAATCAGTTCAAAAAAACAATTTGCAGGAAATGTCAGCGTTAAGATTCTGAATTGATTCAAAGGAATGCTAAGGCGCTGAGTTGTCTCTCCATGCGTGCTTCTTGATGATGCTCCTACATAAGGTTTACACCTCAACAAATGGATTAAAGAAGAGAAAATGGACCATATTTTAGTTGTTACAACAAGTACAATAAGGGGATTAAATGTAGTGATAAGAATTATTCTAAATAGATTGTGAAGAGGAATAAGATCAAGAATTGGAACCATCACAATATATGTATCTATAAGAGATTACTCCAATGATATGATTGCATGCATTGGTTAGCATCAGTACTCCACAAAACCTCAAGATACAAGGAGAATTCAAAAATAAAAAGAAAATAGTTTTGATTGATTCTTGCATTACCCATAAATTTATCAATTACAAATTAGAAAAATATCTTAATTACTTTGTATTTATAACATCAAAGTTTCATATAATGATTTCATATGGAGGTATCGTAAATTGTTCTAGGAAGTTCCATTGTATTTAGCTCAATATGGAGCAGTATTTATTGGATAGTCCAATTATTTGCATCCAAATAGGTGGTGTTGATGTTGTATCAAGCATCCAATGGTTACAATCATTTGGAATAGTTGCCCTTAATTTTCAAGATATTTTCATGAGAGTTTCCTCATAAGGGAAGGAAATTGAGCTTAAAGGTATCCAAGGGAAACCTTGTAAGGTGATAATCTCTAGTAGCATGACAAAATTACAAAAAGAATGAAAGCATGGTGTAATTGTACACTTTTGCTCACTAGATGTCCAAACATCTATATTCTATACTCCAGTGGATCTCCAAATAGGTATCAACAACCATTCCATGGTATTTGGAGATAGGGCTAAGGGTCTTCCACCTGCATGATATCATGACCATGCTATTCATTTGCAACCAAGAAGTGTACCACCTAACATTAGGATTTATAGGTATACATATGCATAGAATAGTGATACTGAGTGTATGATCCAAGAAATGTTAGAGGTGGGAATCATTCAACCTTTCCAAAGTTATTTCTCTTCACCATTAGTAATGGTTATGAAGAAGGATAGTCCATGGCATATGTGTCGATATTATAAACAAATCAATAAAATAACCATCAAAGATAAGTTCTTTATTCCTATAATTGATGAATTATTAGATGAATTGTATGTTGAAATTTTCTTCACTAAGTTGGATCTTCATTTGGGATATCATCAAATCATAATGAGGTAGGAGGATATTCCCAAAACATCCATTATAACACATGAAGATCATCATGATTTCTTGGTTATTCCATTTGGACTTACTAATGCACTGTCAACATTTCAAATCTTAATGAAATCTATTTCAAACCCTTCCTTAGAAAATTTGAGTTAGTATTTTTTGATGACACACTAATGTATAAAAAATCTCAGGAAAATCATGTAAAAAATGTTTACAAGTATTATAAAGTTTGGAAGAGCAACAAATTTATGCAAATCCTTCCAAGTGTGCCTTTGGGGTTCAAGAAGTGTAATATTGTTATGACCCAAGGGGGGCATATATAGGGTTAAATATATATGATATGACCCCAAGGGGGGGAATATATGGGCCTAAATGTACATGTAATGTGTAAATATATATGTATTAGGTTTGGCATCAAAGTAAAGGGGCCTCATGTGTAGGTGTGAGTGGGTAAAATCATGAATTTGGGTGTCTATTTTCCTTGTTTTTTGAGAAAACGAAACATAATTTTAGAAGTTTTTCAACTTCCGGTAAAGAAAAATATATTTTTTTTTTAATTTAAAATTTCACTTTACAGTAAAAACAAAACTTGACATGACTTTTCTTATCTTTCTGTTGATTATTTTTTTAGATTTTTTTATTGAACTTTGATATGTCATTTTAGTGATTGTTTGACAATATGTTCCTTAAAAATGAAGTCATTGATAATGATTTATATTTGTTGGCACCAATTTACTCATTATTAAACTTTTGCTTATGAAAATCGAAATATGTTGCAACAGTCTTAACATAATCTATTAAAGTATTACTATAGTTTTGAAGACAACGAATGAATATTATAATTACTACAATTTTTTGAATTTGACCAATCTAGAAAAGTTGCATATTTTAAACACATTTGGATTAATACCATTTATATGCCTTAATTTTTATTTAAAAGTAAAATCTAAAAGTACCCTTTTGAAGAGGACAACGAAAGGTTCCATAATATAAAATTTTCATAATTTTTTACCATCTACTATTATAATTATTAATTTTTTATTTTACTGAATCATTATGTCATCTAAAAATAATATATAGACATTTTCTTATAAAATTAACTAAAATTACTAAAAAACAATTAAAATGAATACAAATTGTATCAAAGAAAGTAGATTGAATTTTGAAAATGTTGGTACTAGTTCTGAAACCAAACTCAGAGTATTTTAAGGAGTTCTCTCCTCCCCAAATTGGGATAAGTTGAATTGAACACATACTTTTCTATAGAGTGCCATAGTTACAAGTTTTTGGCCAAACTATTAGTTTAGTCAAAGTTAGTATTTTTCGATTGAAAGTTAGTTTTAAAGAAAAAATGTTGTTGGATTTAAAATTTGTGTTATATTTTCAATGGTGTCATTATATTTAACTTTCAGCCGAAAACGATTTTCGCCAAAACATTAAAGAGTTTGGATGAAAACATGCCATTAGCAATTTTTGCGACCCGATTCTCACGAAAGTGTTACCCAGATTCATGATTTTACCCTGGTCTACATTGATGTCATGGTATTCCATGACCCCTTGGACATTAATTTTCTCCTCGGGCGAGATTATGTTTACGCCATGAAAACTCTTGTGTCCACACGCTTTCGAGTGATGTATTTCCCTCATAATGGAAACATTGTGACCATAGACCATCTTTCATTCATTGGCCCTCATATGATTTCCAACCATCTGAATTCCCTTAATGGTCCTTACATTCCAGTGTCATCCTCTTCACCATATGTCAATTATGTGGCAACATGTCCCCTGCACTCAACTTCGAATGAGAAGGAATTTGTCCCTTGTTCTGACTTAGGCTCAGTAGTTAACATGGTGATCTCTTCAATAGGGATTTTAGAGCATGATCTCCCTACCCCTATAACGACCCTTGAAATGTGTTTCTTCCAGAGTGTTGTTCTTCTATTTAGCGAAGATATCTTGGAATCCATGATTGAGGTTTGTCCCTTGACATGTATTCCTTCTAGAGAATTCTCCTCTTGGAATACATGATCAAGATGATGATCTCAAGAAAAGTTCTTGTTTCTATGTCAAGATCGTTAAAAAATGAAACAAAGGTCTAGGAATCGAACCCATATTTCATGAGCATAGTTTATTTTTTTATTTCAAGATCATTAAAAAATGAAACCAGGTATGAGCATAGTTCTTGTTTCTGTGTCAAGCTCATTAAAAAATAAAAGAGGTGATCATGAGCTTATTTATTTTTTTATGTCAATCTTATTAAAAAATGAAGAAACTATCTCTGATGTTGAGTCAAGTATCTCGTTATAACTCGTACCTAAATCTTCATTTCTTCCACCTTGGTCAATTGATCCTCTTTCTTCCTCTCTCTATGGTGAAAATTTTTCTATTAATAACCAGGAGTCTATTGTGTATAGAAATTGGAGATAGAAGAAGAGTTGGTGAATGAAATGAATCTTTGGGGGGCATGACTCCAACCTCTAGACATCATGCTAGAGTTAAGCCACTAACTTCTCAAGCTGGGGAAAAAGTACCAAATCCCTCCAGACCTTTGGAAATTATGTTTTATTAAAAGCATAGTTTTACTTTGTTTCAAGCTTGTGTAAAAATGAAACCAATATCGAGCTTAGTCTTTATTCTTTCTCATGATCGTAAATACATGAGAATAGGTTACCAAGCTTAGTATTTTTTCTTTCTCGTGCTCGTTAATACATGAGAATAGGTTATTGAGTCTACTTTTATCTCTTTTTCGGATTCATAAGATTTATACGAAAAAAGAACTCTTTGGAGTTTGTTTAAGCTATTTTTAGACTCTATAAATATGAAAATATCATTGAGTGAACTTTCTTCCTTTCACAATTGTTAAACGAATTTGAAAGGGTGTTTGTTGAGCGACAGTTTAATTCTTTTTCGGTCTCATTGGCCTAACTACGAAAAAGGAACACTCTGATCAATCATGATTAGAAGAGTTCTCCATTGAATTGTTTTATATGTTTTCGGGCTTGGGAAACTAAATTTATGAAAAAGAACCTTATTGGAGTTTTCTTTAAGTGTTTTTCAAAATCTCTAAATATGAAAAAACACCAAGTTTACTTCCTCTAGACTCATAAAACTCACATTGGAAGACTCATATTGGACCAAACCACTCCTTCTTAGGGTTCGTTAAAAACACTCTGAGGGACTTGTCCAAAGGACGAGATTATACAATGAGTATTTGTTAGCCTCCTCAAGATCATTAAAAATTAACGAGGTACTCTCCAAGCATAGTGGGGGGAAATTGGGAAGGGAATATGTATTGAATCTGTATTAATGGTAGCATTCACTCTCAAATTTGGGAAATCCACTTGTCCCTTGTCGGTCATTCCTTTTTTATGATTTTTTTCCCTATGATATTCTATTTTGAGTGAGTGCTTCCAAGACATTTTCCATATCAATGTTCGAGAGAAGTTCAAACGGGTATCCTTTTATTGCGTCGACCAAACTTTGCAATATTTTAAACCTCATATCTCGTTGGCCATCCCCGAGTCGGTCTTGAAATTACTCTCTTCTTTTACTATGAAGCTTGTACATGTTTTGTTTCGTTGATGAGGGATACATCAAGGACCTCCTGCAACGAATCACTTATTATCAACACCAAATCATTATCCAGGGAGATGATTTAGAAGCTATTTAATACCTTGGAACTTGCATGCCTCAATGGTAGGTATCCTTGCTTTTGATAAAGAGTTTACATCACTGACCTCTGATCAAAATATTCCATCAGATGTTTGACTTCAACACATTAATTCACATTTGAAGGAATGTACTAAGAGTACCTTGGGGGTCATTGACATTAATGGTGATTCCCCTTGCACTTGTTAATGATATACATCAGTAATCGGTAATCAAGTGGTTTCTACCATGTTTTATGTCAAGACATTTATTCACATAGTTAGAATCGTACTTCGGAATAGAGGACGAGATAAAGACCCTAGGGGACTTCCTTTCAATATTTATTTCCCCAGGCTGCAATGGAAAGTATTGGAGTAATTTTGTCACATAGATCCACATTGTATTGATCTGTGGCTATGTTACTATTATAATTTGTAGATCCACAATGTATCTTCTCGTGGCTATGAATCCATTAAAATCATGGCGATATGGATCCACATTGTATTTATGCTGGCCATATCATTATTAAATGTAATCATGTATCTGCAATGTATTTGCCAGCATCCATTCTTAGAGTCATTTGTATTATGAGTATGGGAATGCCTATCTCAGTGGTGATATAATACTATACTGCAATTTCCTTATGTTGTTGGCAGGTCTCCAACCAATGCGTTCTTTGTTTCAAATACCCATCAAGAAAAGTATTTAATCTATCATCTCTTCTAACTTCCTTCTTTGGGAGGCATTTTGTTTTACAACATTTTGTCGCAACAAGTGATACTTCCTATTCTCTAACATCAAAAGAATATAATTTTGGAAGAAAATTGAGAGAAAGTATTCTTGGGAAGGATAAACTCTAAAAAGTACATAAATTACAAAGTTCTCTCTTGTTTCTTTCTAGCAAGGTGCGACAACTTCACTTTTCGCATGATGCATCACTAGAAGGTGCGACAATGTTGCATGGTACTGAGGTTTAAGGGTGCAACAACCTTTGTACATGGGAAAAAATAATAAATTATTGAAGCTTCTAGAAGAGAAACTCCGATGATGAGTTGTTTTCCGATCGGTTTGGATCTCACCTATATCTTCTGATTTAATGAGATCCTTACCTCTCATCCTAACCTCCCTATGGATTCCTCTCTAATCTATAAATGGAGACATATTCTAAAGGGAAATGATAATAAGTAATAAGGGATGAGTAATAAAATAATGGTGAATTGAGAATAGCTCATGGTTTGTAATTGAGAGTTTGTGAACTTCATTTTGATCCTAAGAGATTTTGGGCTAAATTGTTAAAGAGATGGTGATGGAATTAATGGAAGCCATTTGGGTGTTGGAACATTGAAATGTTGGAAGGAGTTTGTCAACACTATGGTTTGTTTACAATATTATTCTTGATTTATTAATATAGTTATATGTTTTCCTTTCCTAATAAAGGCTGTCAATGGTTTTTATTTGTATTTATCCTTGGCTATTTACGTAGATTCATTGAAACATATGTATGTTTGTTACTTTCACTGTTTCCATTTGACCCTTTTGATAGGTCTTTGTTTTTAAAAGCATTGGATCAACTTAGAGCTACAATCCATAAAAAAAGATGTTAGTTAAAAAGGTACAAGTTTTCTATATTTTTTCATTTTAGTTGAATCTAAGGAAAGGAGTGTATTCTATCTTGTTTTTTTCTAGTTTCGATTTTTTGAACTAGGGAGATTTGTTTATGTCCACATTTATGAATTTATCCACAACACCTGATAGTGTACTGAGTTCTCTTGTTTCTCACACTGATGAGAGAAGTTAAATTTTTCATGAGCAACTCAGACACCTGAATTTTCGATGTCTATAGGCACTGTAAAATTAGAACATGGTTGTTGGTTTAACTGAAGTGTTCCTCCCTGATGGAGTTTGTAAAGGTCATGTTCTTGGAAAGCATCATCGCACACCTTTCAAATCTAGTAAAGCATTCCAAGAAAAAAGCCTACTAGATTTGGTTCATAGTGATGTTTTTTGCATCAATATACCTTCACTAGGAGTTGCAAGGTATATTTTGACCTTTATTGATGATTTCTCTCATTTCACATGGGTTCATTTTATGAAGAATAAGAACCTTGGCTTTGAAAATTTCAAGAAGTTTAAATCCTTTGCTGAAACGTAATGTGGTTGACCCATCAAGTGCCTCGGATCACAAAATAGTGGTGAAGCATGCAAACCGACCTTTTGACAAATACCTGGTTTGTTCTGGTATTGACTGGTAGCGGTCAGTGCCTCACACACTTTAGCAAAATGGCATTTCAGAATGCAATAATATGAATTTAGTCGAAATGTCTAAATTTCTTTTGAAGGCTAACGATATGAATCCTCACTTAAGGGATGAATAGGTGCATTGTGAAAACTATATGCTCAATCACATCTCGACTTAAATTAATCCTTCCATGACCTTAGTAGAATGATCATGGTGAAAGAATCCTTCACTTGGACACTCCCATGTGTTTGGATGTGTTTCCTTGGATCACAAACAGTCATTTTTACATCACGATGGGATACTCTGAAGAGTCAAAATCATATAGACTATCTAATCTTGTCAAACGACAAATCATTATCAAAAGAAATGTATGGTTTGATGAGATTTATTCTGGAATTAATTTGTTGAATGCCTTCTATGGATTACTGTGAGATGATCCCTTTTATGTATTCTCCATCACTTGTTCTCATGTTCTATTTTTAAGTCATTCAACTGGAAAATTGAAATGATTTCTTGTTTCGACTCGACCATCAACCTCTGCATTGACTAGGCCATCGATATCTGTTTTGACTGGTCTTTCACATAACATACCTAGTTTTTATCCCCACAAATTATAATCTAACTGTATAAATGTGAAATATGTTGGTGAGATGATGTGTTGGGGAAAAGAGCCTGTATTGATTTCATGTTCTCGGGGGATGGATTGTATATTATGTGCATTTAAATAATTAATAAAACCAGTAATTGTTGGTTGCAATACAAGAGGGATGAAAATAATGGTGGGATGTGATTCCACAAGAGAGAGGGGCCCAAAGGAAGGATTATTCATGGGTATTAATCCAACCCACATTCCTGAATTATTATTATAATTGTGTGTAACCTTCTATTTGTTCTTGAGTGTTTCCAAAGCAAACCATATAACACATGTAAGAGGTTGGGTGTTAGAAGTCACGTCCTAGAGTTATTGAGAGCATGGACTTGAGTACAATAAGCTTTGGGAAGAGTGTAATTCAAGTCAAGCAAGAAAAAAAAGGGAAGAATTTTTTATGGACAAGGAGGCAATTTTTGACAGTCACTATTTTGGACATAGAATAGTTTTTAGTAGCATATTTTACAGCTCAAGAAAGGAGTTGAGTGTTGGGAAGAGCACCATCCATGTTGTTCTTGAATGAAACCATTATTGGGTTGTGGTTATGCTAGAAAAGAGACATGTGTACTTGCAAAATGGGATATAATATGTGGTGTGTTTTTTAGTTCAGGAAATGACTCAAGAGCCCAGTGAAGGTTGTTGTGAGGACTCTTAAAACAACTAAGAGTTCCTAGAGTCCCCAACTATGAGATTACTAGCCAACTGATTTCACTAGGAGACCTAATAAATAAATCTTACATTCCAAGGAACTGTGAGCAGTAAAGGGGGTACATTCCTTGGGTAGTGCAGGTTGTGGGGGAGAGAGAGTTGGTTTATTGGAACTATTGTAAGAGTAGAACCTAAGTTTTGGAGCTATTGTATGTGGAGAGAGGATAGCCAAAGGCCTAGAAATCCTTTTGGACCTGTAGGCTTAGCTCGGGGGTGGCCTGTTGTTGAGATAAAATGAACAACAACACCTATGGAAGGGACATTCATCATTCATACTCAACCAGTTAGTTAATTACTAACATATTAGTGTTTATGTTATTTTATTGTGTAAATGGTTTAGATGAATTATGGTTATTTTTTTGTCACTTGAATAGTTTCAGTCATGGTTTTATTTATGTTGTTAGATTCATTTAGAATATGATATCAATCAAATAGTTAAATATATCTATGATCTATAGATGGTAAGCTACAAGAATTTAACTAGCAAAAAAAATAAATTTTAATGTTTTTTTTGCACCTAATGTTCCTCAATTGGGCTTGGTATGTTACATTATGATATCATAGATTTTGGTTTAAAAAATTGGATTGTATGGGTCAAGAACTAGTGGGAATTGGGAAAAAAATGTATTATAGATTTCAGTTTGTCTGAATTTGGGGAAAATCGATGAAAAATCATAACAAAATTCCCAAATTTATGAGCAAATTCAAGTCGTATTTTCGTCATGTTCACCGAAGAGAACTTTAATGGAATCAATTTGTAGAGTTTCAAAATTAAAATTCAAATTGGAAGGTCAAAATTTGAGTTTTTAATTGTTGTTGTAGAGTTGGGAAGATTTTAGTGAATCGATGGTCAAGATCATGTTTGATCTCAAGATCAACGACCCAAATTCAATTTAATAAATTTTTAAAATTATAAAGTTTTCAGAGCTAGCAAGGTCTAGCAGATCAACAGTCAAGATTCATGTTCAATAGTTGGAAAAATGAGATAGATCGATATTCTGGATTCATTTTCGACTGTTCGGAAGTTCGTGCCAATCAACAATTATGATTTTCTTTTGGAGATTGGAAAACAAAGAAAATTGATAGCTGAGACTCGTTGGAAAAGATGGGAGAACTTTGATGGATCAAGATTCAATATCATCTTGGCTTGGATATTGAAATTCCAAATTCAAATGGGTTTTGGTCAAAAAAATTCTGAGTGTTCGAGTTCTAGCCAAGTGGATACTCCAATGGTCGATGGTTACATTAGACGATTTGGAAAATTGTTTTGTTCATCGAATGGAAAGTGTTGATGACCAATGGTCAGGTTAAATTTTTAGCAAAGTGTATCGATTGAGAAACAAAAAGTGTTGATGGATGATGGTCAGTGGTCGACTGATTTCATGAGGTGTTCGATTCATCTGATAGAAGTTGTCGATGGCCTATGAAGAAAGAGGAGTATTATTTTTCATGCCACATTAGCATCCACATGTCATGCCATGTTATCCAAGTTGAAATCTCAAGATGATGGGTCATTCCACATCATCATATATGTGTCATACCATGTTAGCCAAGGAATGGTCGATGGTCGGGTTGACTGAATAGGTGAGGATTTTTTATCTGGATTTATGAGAGGAATGAAATAAATAACACAAAGATACTAAGAACAACAATAGATATCCACTGAACAATAACTTCTATTGAATAAATAAAATAGGTTGAAACTGTAAAACTGCAGAACTGAAAACAAATTGCTCGAATGGTGGTAGATATCTCTGAGAAGAGATGTGGCTGCTACGTGCATCCATCTGAGTAGAATGATCAAAATGAGGCTACATATTCCTTTTTAACATTACTCATGAATTCCAAAACCCTAGACATCCAAAAACCTAATCCTAGGAGATGAAACGCCAAAAGTTATGTGGGCCCCGATGGATAAGTTGGTACCTCAACTTCCCGGGGTCGTAGCTTTTGCATACGACCGTTATTTTAGGTGTGTGATAGTCTGTTGGAAAGGTGTTTTTGAGAAATACACATTATGTCATCCAACTCTAACTCTATCTATATTTTGACTATGGAAAGACAAAAACACATTGTTCAAGGCCCCAAAACATCCCTGGAAGTACATAAATATGTATTGACATGAAAACCTCCAAAATAAGCCAGTTGGAATAGGTGGGAGGCCACCAATATCCACCTAGATGTTGTGTATGGATTCGGGACAACACCGGAAGTTCATAATCGACAATTACAAATAAATGTCATCATTAGAGATAAATGTGTTGAACTAACAATTGTTAAAAGGATCCAATTGGAATGGCCACCAATATCCACCTCGATCAGTGATGAACTAAAAATTGTCAAAAGCAACGAGTTGGAATAGGTGGGTGGCCACCAATATCCACCTAGATCGATCCTACCCTCTTAGGAATCAATGGTATCCATTGCGTTTAGTTCCCCCATTAGGTGAGGAAATTTCTGTTGAATTTGGCGCTTGGTGAGCCATTTTCCTTGGTGTAGGAGCTTCCCTGTCTTAACAACCCAATAAATCTAGATCCCCTGCTGGCGAGTTCCCTTGACCTATGTGTCCACTATATGATTAAAGGATGTTTTTTACATGAATTCAGGGTTGAGATCTATTGGTGTCAACTATTCTATGATATCTGAGGTGTCCAATAATGGTGGAAAATATGGTTGGAGGAGGTCCACATTTAACACTGGATGCAAGACAAGGAAGGGGGGAGTGTTGAGCTCAAAATAATTGTCACCCACAGCCTTGGTGATAGTGTAAGGACCATCTTGAAGTGGATAGAGATTCTTATGGTGTCGTGTAATGAATTATTTTTGCAAATGTAACCAGACCTTGTCTCCCATCTGAAACTTGTGTAGTACCCGATGTTAATCATGGCGTTGCTTGTACTTAGCATTCACTTTCTGCAAAATCGCATGGATCTGTTGGTATATGTGTTGAATATGCTCAATGAATCTGGCGGATTTTTTGGTCTTAGACTAAACATGGGAGTATTATTTATATGTGGTTGCAAGAGGTAGTGCAACATCAATGGGACCCAAGGGTTGGAATCCCGACCCCACCTGAAATGGGATATGGATGGTGGAGCTATGAAGAGCCCTATTGTAGATTTCTTGAACATAGGGAAGACTCGCATCCCATGTATGTGAGTTCTTATATTTATACATGTGCGGTGTGCATAATCATCCGATTGACAACCTTTATCTTGCCATCAGATTGAGGGTGGAAGGCTATGAATTTAGTGGGATTGGTGTCCAACAATGACCAAAGACTCGACCAAAATGTGTTGAGGAACCTATTGTTCCTATCAGAGATGATGGTCTATGGTATCCCAAAATGGACCCACACTTGTTTGAAGACGATCTTGGTAGTATATATCGCTGTGATGCTCTTCTTATAGGCTATGAGAATGACCGTATTTGAAAACCGATCAACCACCGCAAATACACAATCATTTCCTTGCTTGGTGGATGGAAGTCCATACATGTAATCCATCGATATGGATTCAAAAGGTCTCTCAGGAGTATAAAGAGAGGTGTATAAGCCTTTCTTCTTGATGGATGGATTGGGAATGACACAGGCAGTGGAAGATCTGATATACTTGATGATGTCTTGTCGAAGCTTTAGCCAATAAAAGTGTTTTTGTACAATGGACACAGTTTTCTCCATGCCAAAATTTCCTTCCATCCAACTATAGTGATCCTCCCAAATCATATTTGCACGCTCTCTTGTAGGAACACAAAGGTGGCCCAGATGACATAACAATATGTTTCGAATGTGAAAATTGGTGACATTCGTGCATGTACCCAAGAGATGATAGGTGGTGGCGAAGTCATGATCTTGGTGATAAATTTGGGGCCAATGAGATGCCTTATTCCCATAGGAATGGAGCAACTTGGTGAGTGAAACCAATAGAGGTCGACTGAGGTAGTCACTGACATGATTTGTGCTCAGTATCTTATACTTGATGTTGAGATGGAAATGTTGTAGGTATGTGAACCCCTTCTGATGGAAGTCATTATGCAACGTCCCCTATGTTTGTATGAACTACAGAGGCTTGTGATCAGTGTGGATGATCATCTCCTTTCCTAGAATGTAATGTTTCCAATGACGACAAGCTTGTACAATGGAATACATTTCCTTGTCATAGGTGGGGTATTTACAAACAATACCTGAGAGTGTCTCACTATGGTATGCTATCAGATGACCATGTTGAGTGAGAACTATCCCTATAGCATAGTCAGATGCATCAATATCAATATCAAACAATTGTTGCAGATTGGGTAAGGAGAGTATTGGATCTTAGCACAAGTGATGCTTTAGATCATCAAATTCTCGTTGTTGTTCATTCCCCCACATGGAATTTTCCTTTCCACCACCCTTGGTCACTTGGTTGAGTCCCCGTACAATATGGGAGAATCCCAACATGAACCATCGGTAGAAGTTGGCAAGTCCCAAGAAGCCTTGAAGCTCGATTAGTGTGGTCAGGGTTGGCCATTCATAGGTGACTTGGATATTAGTTGGATCCATATGTACCCCATGTCCATCAACAATGTATCCCAAGTATTGGACCTTGTTCATGCCAGAGGATCATTTTTCCAACTTGTCATATAGATTTTTCTACCACAGATTTCTCAAAACCTGTTGAATATGTTGCATGTGCTCCTCCCAAGATCTGTTGAAGATGAGAATGTCATCCAGATATACCACCAAAAAAGAGTTGGTGAAGGGTCTTAATACATCATCCATCAACCTCTTAAAAGTTGTTGGTGCATTTTTTAGGCCAAATGGCATGACCAACCATTCCAAGAGACCTTCCTTATATTCTAAAGTTGTCTTCCATACATCAGTCGGTTCGATGGGAACCTGGTGGTAGCTAGAATTTAGGTCTATCTTGTTGAAGAACTTGGCCCCCTTGAGTTGGTTAAGAAGGTCATCAATTTGGGGAATTGGATACTATTTCCTGACTGTGATTTTTTTTAATGCTCTGTAATCATGCAGAGGTGCCAAGTCCTACCTTTCTTCTACAACAATAAAATTGGGATTCCACAAGGGGAGGAGATGGGTCTGATGTGCCCCTTTTGAAGAAACTCTTTGATTTAACATTTGATGATAAAATGGCCCATTAGGAAAAGGTGGATGAGATTTTAGATCAATTGGATGCTTGACTTGAAATTCCATCGGTACCCCAATGGTTGAGGAGAATATGTCTCTATACTCTTCCATGATTTCATCCACTTTCTTGTGTTGCAAAGAGAGGCTCTATGTATAGGTCACGAATGTGGCGGAAACCTTCTACTTGTTGTGAGCACGGATCAAAAAGAAGATGAACTTCCTGGAATGTAAAATGGCCTTATTACATTGCTTAGCAGAGATTAAATAAATAATGGTAGGTGGTGCTACCTCTAGTATCATGTACAATTGTATACCCAAAGTAATAATAAAACTATGGGGTATAGACTCATACACAACATGTCTCTTCCAAAAATACGGTTGTACTAAAAGAACATCACAAACTTCAAGGGGAGAAATATCACACAATACCTCACCTTTGAAGGGCTTGATGCCATAGGGTAGATGACATTGTTTCTTGATGCGAAGATCTCTTCCTTGGCGAAGCCAGTCGATGGTGTAGGGTTGTGGATGTGGTGTCATCGACAGGTCTAGCCGGTTCATGACCTTTGTTGAGATCAGGTTCTTATGACTTCCACTATCAAAAATGAAATTAAGTGGAGCCCCCTTTACCCACATCTATGAGTGAAATGGGCATTCCCACTCCTTCAATTCTTCTGGTTCATTTGGATGGACTTTGGTGTTAGCGACAGTGGAACTAGTTTTGACATCGATAATATGCTTCCTTCCTTCTAGATTTTATTTAGATTCAGAATATTCCTCTGATTCATAAGATTTACTCTTGGCCACCAGTGACTACTTGGAGTGACATTCTTTGAGGTTGTTCCAAGGGATTTTATGGTATTCACACCACTTTCCCGTGTCCTTCTTCGACTTCTCAATACCCTTATTGTGTTGCAGCTTGGAATGGTTGTCCTAAGAGTGGCCGTATTTGATATATCATTTTCTTTGTGGGTTGGGGTCACCTTTTCCCTGCTTCAACTGTGAGTAGTTTTCATATCCAAACTCTCTCCTCTTCTACTTAAATTTATGCTTGATCTTGACAGTATATCTATAATCCGTACACAATGATTCGATGTCAATAAAATCCATTTCTATTTGAATGTATCTATGCATAAATACATGGTATTTGAGCACCATATGTCATTTAGAGTCTTTGATACCCAACTTGGTGCACAGATTATGGAAAATATTGGTGAAATCTAGTACTGTTTGGTCCCTTTCCTGATGCAGAGTGGTCCATCTTGTGTACTGGTCCTCGTAGCCTCCAACGTGGTAGTATTGTTATTTAATGGCATCCCTAAATGAATCCCATGTGGGGAGATCACAACTATTTCAGATTCCTCTATGGTCCTTTCCTCAGGGTAAGTATTCCACCAGTCCTTAACATGGGGGACAACCCTAAGGAGTGCAAAAGTAATCTTTTCCCTACCAGAAAAATTGTGGAATGAAAAATACCCTTCGAGTAGCTCCATCCATTTATCTATAGAATATGAACATATCAGTCCTTCAAATAACAAAATATGAAAAATTACTTGTACCTTGAAGGGGGTTGCATGGCCACTTGATGAATATGTGTCTTCTGTGGGCAGTCGTCGAAGGATCTGTGCAAATTTATCCATCATTTTGTTCCTTTTTCATGCAAGAGCTTCCTCAAGAAAAAGTTTAAAAGGATCTCCAGCTCCATCATCTTTCTTCTTGTCCCCCATGATTTTTTTCGGGCTTGATGCAGTCAATATTGCAAAGGCTCGACCGGTTCAAGTCCTAACTTCTTGTACCCATATCTTGTCGGGGACATGCACGAAGAAACATAAATGAAGAGAATACCACTCTGATACCATTGATCTGGATTTATGAGAGAAACAAAATAAATAATAGACTAAATACAATTACACAAAGATACAGATAATAACAACAAATATCTAGTGAACAATAACTTCTATTGAATAAATAAAATAGGCTCAAAATGTAAAACTGCAAAACTGAAAACAACCTACTTGAATCGCAGTAGTTATCTCTGAGAAGAGATGTGGTTACTACGCACATATGTCTGATAAGAATGATTACAATGAGGCTCCATAGAAAATTTTAACATTACTCATGAATTCCAAAACCCTAAACATCGAAAAACCTAACCCTAGGAGATGAAACGCCAACATTTTTGTGGGACCCAACGGGTAAGTTGGTACCTCAACTTCTTGTGGTCATAACTTTTGCATACAACTTTTGTTTTAGGCATGCGATAGCTCATTGGAAAGGTATTTTAGAGAAATACACATTATGCCATCAAAATTTGAGTCTGTCTACAATTTGACTATGGAAAGACAAAAAAAACATTGTTTAGGGCCCCAAAACGACCCTGGAAGTACATAAATACGTACTGACATGAAAAATTCCAAAATAATCAAGTTATAATAGGTGGGAAGACACCAATATCCACACACTACTGCATTTGGGTCAAAGTCCTATGGCGTGTTCGACGCAATTTCCACTTTCTATTGTCGGAAGATCGACAAACCTCAGACCCCCTCAAACGTCGTTTCACATGACGTCGTTTTTCCGACGACCTAGTTTTTGTCTATATTGAGATGTTTCAAACGTGGCAAGAGAGAAGTTGCAAACGTGGCAAGAGAGATTTTGCAAACGTGGCAAGACCGACGTTTCAAATGTGGCAAGAGAGACGTTGCAAACGTGGCAAGAGAGACGTTGCAAACGTGGCAAGACCGACGTTTCAAATGTGGCAAGAGAGACGTTGCAAATGTGGCAAGAGAGATGTTGAAAATGTGGCAAGACCGACGTTTCAAACGTGGCAAGTGATACGTTGCAAACATGGCAAGTGAGACGTTTTAGACGTGGCAAGAGAGATGCTTCAAAGGTGGCAAGACCGACATTTCAAATGTGGCAAGTGAGATGTTTCATACGTGGCAAGAGAGACGTTTCAAAGGTGGCAAGAGAGACGTTCTGAAGGTGGCAAGACCGACGGGACGAGGTATTAGCTCCGACATGGTTGCTATGGGAGCGACACTCTTGAATGTCGCAAGAACGACGTCCATCAGGTGGCAACAACGACGGCCATGAGTTACCAGCTCCGACGTGGTTGCTATGGGGGCGACAATCTTGGAGGTGGAAAGAGAGACATCTTGGACGTGGCAATAGCGATAGGAAGAGAGTGAAAGACGTCACAATTGCCACCTTTGTGTAGGTATTTAAAAAAAAAATACAATATCAATATCAATACCTAATAGTCATTCCAATCCCAGAGGAGTAAGTCATATAGGTGTCAGCTAGTGATAGCATAGATGGAAATTTCTTCCTGCTTCATTGACATTTTATTCAAAATTAAATTTACGACAACGAAAATACATAACTTATTTGCAACCTTCAGTGCACACTTTAGCTTCAATCACTTTAACATCCATGCTATCTCGCCTTTCACTCTCAAGCCAAGTGGGAGATTGCATCTCCATTTCATTTAAGTTCAAAGCTTCATCATCATTTATGACAACAATTTATTCATAAGGATGATCTTTGAATTCAGCCAAATGATGCAGAACAAGAGGCACACATTTACTCAACAATTATGATACATATTTTGAGCAATCTGCATCATTGACAGATTGTTGTTCGTTGTTGATGAATAGAAAAATATCTTCTTCTTGAAGCTACGCTTCATCTTGTTCTTCAAGCTTTGATTCACCTTCAACATTCTGCCCAGCTAGTACCTAAGAACAAGTCATAATCATAACATCTTCTGCCTGCACACTATGAACTCTAATGTAGCAGTGAGAGAAACCCATAGAAGAGCTATGAGACTACATTAAATAGATGAATGTCGACACCCAAGCTCTAGCCAATCCCT
>JASDQU010100896.1:0-19346 GCA_032191745.1 Picea mariana
TATCATTTTGTAAGAGACATGATTGAAGAAAAGAAAGTATCACTAATGAAGGTGGACACTTTGAAGAATGTTGCAGATTCTTTAACAAAATCTGTGAGCACTGAGAAGTTCTCTTGGTGTAGAGGATACATGGGCATTGCTACCTTGGATTGTTGACTATGTAACCCTGTAACCCCCTATGTGCAAAGAAAACAACAAGTGGAAGAATGTTGGGTATGTGTTATATTCTTTTCTCGAGTAGTAGTGTTTGAGCGCCTGCGCCAGGTGCAGGGGGGCGGAGCCCCCGAAAATTTGTTTTTTTGGCTGACATATTTCCGCTGGGCCGACATATTTCCAGGACGACATATTTTCGGGATGACATATTTCTGAGACCACATGATATTAGGTGGTTTTTCGGCACATGGTTTTTTGCCGATGGTTTTCTTTTTTCGGTTAAGGAATTAGGGTTTTGGACTAATCCAAGTCATTGGGTTAGGGTTTTGGATGCCGCTGGCTCCTATATGTATATTGTATTGTAAACAAAGTAACACAATGTATGAATATAATATATGCTGGTTTTCCTAGTTTGGGTTTCCAGGTGAAAAATCTCTGTGTAATGTTTGTATTTGCCGTTGTATCTTTTCTGTTCTTTACTGAATATCAGTTTGTAGTAGATATTGTACAAGGTTAGAATTTACACACTCTACTGCAGTCCTCTCTGTAGTCTCTTCTTGACTGATCTGCTAGTCAGCCTCTTCCCGTGGCAGCTTAACTTCTGCCATCTTTCCTGCTGGTATGTGTCTAGCTTCTTCCAGTTGCTCCTCAGACTGGAATTCTTCTTCATCTATTTCCAGCCTCACTTGTTGGATGTGCATGCCCTGCACTATCACCCTTCTCTCCAGGGCTTCAACCTGCTTACACATATCAACAAAGCTCATACTGTCTGCCACTTCTTCTTCTACTTCTACAAGCTTTAATGCTACAGTCTTTTCATCTTCCTGGCTAAAAATATTGAGCCACTCCTCATAATGCTCATCTTCCTTTGTTTGGGAAGCTTCCAACATCTTCTCCAATTCTTCTTTGATAGTCACAACTAGCTGTCCTTCTCTTGTTGTTTCTATTTCATCGGCAACATAGACTTTGGCCTCCTCTGGGCTATGTGGTAGGAATATTCTAAATCCCCCAATCATTAGAAAATTTCTCCGATCCTCCTCCTGGGTGGTGCAAGTTTTTAACTTGTCATCATCTTCATTCACATGATCTACAAAACCACATGAATATCCACTTACCAACA
Source organism: Picea mariana (assembly GCA_032191745.1). Lineage (NCBI taxonomy): Eukaryota > Viridiplantae > Streptophyta > Pinopsida > Pinales > Pinaceae > Picea > Picea mariana. The sequence goes on from JASDQU010100896.1 coordinate 1,274, forward strand.
TCCCTTGCTGATATGAACTCACCTCCGAGTTCATGCGACTTTCACATAGCCTCATTTCAGTTCCCATGCCCACCTGACAAATTGGGATTTTCCTACTGTCCTCTTGACAACTTATGAGACCCCGCAGCGATCTCGACTCATTGCCCTCCTGACAATGTGAAATTCCCTAGTTGTCCTCATGACAGTCTTTGAGATCCCGTAGTAATCTCATCTCATTGCCCTCATAGCAATTGGGAACTTCTATTCTGCTCTCCTGGTAGTGGAACATATGCCATTATTGTTTCCCCTCCATCATCGAAAGAAAAATACAAGAGTTCATTCGAGAGAAATGCATCCAGTATCACATCAAGAAAACTTGTTTTGTATGACCATATGATGGAGGATTTTCTTGGAGCTGACCATACAATGGATGAAATTAGAGAAGCAATCAGTGTACAACAATGTGGTGAAGAAGCTTCTATGGTGCAATCTATTGTTGGACAGTCAAATGTTCCAGAAAATATTCAATCTAATGTGCACTCTCCTCCCATAGTTGATCTACCAATGATTGAATGGAAAAGAACTGCAACATTTTTAACTCCACAATAGGGAGGTCAAGAGTTCCAGAATATGAGTTCATCGTCCCTACCTAGATTGAGCATTGTGCGACGAAGAACTCCTAAATGGATTTATGTCAATGAAAGTGGTATAGCATCATTTGAAGGTAGGTTACCTAACCATACTATTTGTTATCACTCATATGAAATCATTAAAAAATATTTTCAACCAAAATCCAATGTTGCTAAATGTCAATTATTTTTAGATTTGTTAAAATCTGTAATTTTGACTGTTGTTAGGAGAATTTTAGGCATTAAAACAATCAAAAGTGTAGAAAAAAGTCATCATATTGTTAGAAAACTTGTATATGCTTTTCAAATAATTTGTAAAAAAATATTGTTCTAAAGACCACAATGCAGCCCGACGTGTCTTGTCAGAATCAATTGTTAGCAAGATCACCAACAAATATCATTTGCTACAACAAACCTCTCACCTCTTGAAATTAAATGTCAAAACCCTTAGAAATTATTCTCATAGATGAGATAGCCTCGACACAGGGGGACCAACATATTTGTGGGCCTTCACTGGTGGGATACCTCATTCTGACATGAAGTTATTTGGAACAGTTAAGGAATTAGTTCAAGATTTTTGGCATGAGAAAGCAAGGCCTTCTTCCAACCAAAACGATGTACTAAAATTGAGAAGGGGATCTAGGGACCGTGAACCCCATATTAAACACTTTCTTGACATTACATAGACATAATTGTATGAGAGATTCAAAAAAATACATAGTGCACTTAACTTAGGCCAAAGATCTTTCCATAAATGGAAGCCTTAGTATGTTCGAATAAACACAATTCGTAACACATATTGTTGTATATATCACATTGAGTATGGTTATTATTATGAAACATATATATGTATATTTTGCTTCTTTTGCATAAAACCCATTTGTAGGAATGCCCAGTTGTATTTCTGTCACCGTCATCTAGATAGTTTATTCACATCATCTTATGTATAAGGCAAGAGGATTTTACATTTTATAAAAAATCATGCTTAGATGGGACATGCTCCAAGTGTGGTGGAATGCCATTACTGAGAAAGTGCATCCATGTAAGAGACGAGTATGAAATGGAGAGGAAGGGGGTTTCCTTGCAAATATTTAAATATGTGACATATGATCTTGATGGAGGAAAAAAAAGAAAAGAGACACAATAGGTTACTTTTAAAGTATGAGTTTGTGACTTCATGAAGGACTTCGTCGAGAAGACACAAAATTATGCTCAACATGTCCATGTGGTTTGATGGAAGGAGGTGCATTTTAGAATATCTAGAGATACATTTCATGTTGGTATTGTGTTATCAGTGGTTGATATTGCTGAGAAATACACCCTTCAACCGCAAAATGAGATTCAAATCCAATATTATCACTCAAAGTAGGTCAACATAATGGAACATATCACATATAGGAATGTACCAAATAGTAATGAACAAAACAAATTTATATTTAAAGATTATCACTTCTACATAAGAGATGATTGATGGAATGACATAACCTAGATACAACATTGTTTTTAGTTGTTCTACAATCACCTTAAGGAGAAGAACATACAGATGGATCAACGTTGGATTTGGTTAGATGGTTGCGTAGGCCAGTTAAATGGTTGTGTATGTTGCACAAAAAACTAAAGGTACCACACATATGGAACTATTTTGAGTCTAGGCATGGGAAATGGTTGCATGATGGATCATTTGCATGCATAAAAAGAGTGTTACATAGAAAAGAAATGAAGTTCACAACTAGTTCCCTCATTCAAGATGTGAAATCCATTGTTGAATGGTGTTCTTTAGTAATGGGAGAGGGAACAAGAACACATGAAGACCAATCACACAGAAAATGACATGTACATAGATATTTTTGGGACGTGGTCGATGTAGATCGATCACAATGGTATGAATGCAAAACAATATAGGGAACTCATGGATTCCATTCAGTTAGAACATCAGATGATGCAATATTTGAAATATGGATGAGAAAACTCTCTTGCTTATGTGGTCCATTTAGCAGTAATGAATGGGATGATTGTGAATCGATAGTCTGGGTTGATAGATGTGATCGTGTATCACTCCCCATTGGTCAATGTATAACTATGGATTTATCCCAATTGGAGGAGGACCAATCAAGTATTCCAAAAGATGATGATCATGTCTAATATCTCATACTACCAGGTTCGTTGAATCCTTCTATTAAATTTTCAATAACTAGAATTAATGTTTTATTCTTTGGTCATTAAGTGGACTCACATTTTGAAACTCCATTTTTTGCAAGGAACGTATACAAATTGGTTTCTCTAAGAGATAATGAATGGAGCACTGATTATTGGCTGGAATGGTGCTTAGAGGGAAAGAAGACCCTCATGCAATCGGTAATAGACTCTAAAGGCATTGAATTTTCGATTGGGTCGATGGTTATTTAAAGAGAATATCTGACACAGGATGAAAGAACATGAAATAAAGGTGGTTATGTATTTCAATATTATAAACCAGGTCAATTCATATACCATTTTACAAAATTGGTTATTTGTACAAACCTGCAAACTACAAACAATTCCAAGAAATAAATCATCAAAGGTACGATAATTCTTTCCTTACTCTAAGCACGAGAAGTTAATCGAGACCGTTAGTATTATAATTGATCCTGATGGTATACTTGAATGACCATAGGTATGTAAAAGGAATAATTTTGGCTTCCTTTTGACCATACCTTAAAATATACCCATGCCATGCCTTACCTTTCCATGTCATACCCTGCCTTACAATATACCCATGCCATGCCTTGCCTTGCCTTTCTTTTCCTTCACTCTCCATGACATACCTTACCATTAAATGCCATGCCTTTCCATGCCATGCCATGCCTTTCCATGCCATGCCATGCATTTCCTTTCCATGGCTTGTCTTTCCATTCCTTTCTTTTCCTTCACTTTCCCTACCATGCCTTGTCTTTCCATTCATTTCCTTTCCTTCACTTTCCATACCATGCCTTGCCTTGCTTTTCCTTCACTTTCCATGAAATGCATTTCCATTCCATGCCATGCCTTTCCTTGACATTCCTTTCCATTCAATGCCATGCCTTGCAATTCCATGCCATTCCATGCCTTCACTTTCCATGACATCCCTTGCCATGGCATCCCTTTCCATTCCATGCCATGCATTGAATTTCCTTGTCATTCCATGCCATACCTTGACTTTTCATGCCATTCCATGCCTTCAATTTCCATGAAATGGCATCCCCTTTGATGCCATGCCTTTCCATTCATTTCCATGCCATGCCTAGACATTCCATTCCATGCCTTTCCATGCCATGCCTTTCCTTTCCATGCCATGCCATGCCTTTCCATTCCATGACATGCATTTCATTTCCATGCCTTGCCATGAATTACCATGTCTTACCTTTCATTCACTTTCCATGCCATGCCTTTCCCTGCTTTGCCTTCACTTTCCATACCATGCCTTCACTTGTCATTACACACCATTACTTTCCTTTTCATGCCATGTCATGCCTTCACTTTCCATGACGTGTCTTCCCATTCCATGTCATTCCTTTCCTTGCCTTGCCATGCTATGCCATGCCTTTACATGCCATGCATTTCCTTTTCCATACCATTCCATGCCTTTCCTTTTCTATGCCTTGCATTTCCTTTCCCATACCATGCCTTTCCATACCATTCCTTGCCACGCCATGCCTTTCCATGCCATGCCATGCCTTCCCAGGACCCATACCATCCCTTACCATTTCATTCCATGCCTTTCCTTCACTTGCCTTGCCATGCCTAGCCTAACAAGGTGTTAAATTGTCAAACATATGTAATAAGCACTGTGCAAAACCCTAGTGTCAAAGATACTCCAACAAATTTTTTTCTAGAGAATGAAATGATAGTGGAGGGGCCCTACTAGATGAAACTCAGTGCTCTGGATCCAATGCAACTAACGGTTCACCCATCTGAGTCCTAGTTTGAGTTTTATCGTGAGTTGCAACTCACGTCCTCAAGCCATTAAAGGACATGTGTCCAATTTAGTCCAGGGGCATAAAATAAAAAACGAGTGGCATAAAAGAGTTCCATGACCTCCCACAAGTATGTTTGGCCAAGACCCATGTGAATACACTACCCACAAATTCCCGACATAGTGCTCTTGAAAATCAACCTCCTCTTAACAAATTGCACTGTGCCTCATTGAGAAAAACCCTAGCACCGAAGATACTCCAACAAACAATTTTTTTGAGGAAATAATGACAACGAAGGGGCTCCACTAGAAGAATCCCGGTGCTCTGGATCTAATGCAACTGACAGTTCACCCATTTGAGTCATGGTTTAAATTTTATCGCTATTTGCAACTCGCCCTCTCAATCCATTCAAGGATATGTGGCCAATTTTTTCCGGTGGCATAAAATTGAAACTGAGTGGCATAAAAAAGTTTTGTATGTTCCCACAAGTATGTTTTACTAAGGAACACATGAATATACTACCCAAAAATGCTCGACACCGTGTTCTTTCAAATTGACCTCTTCTTCAGAAATTGCACTATGCCTCATTGAGCAAAACCCTAGTGTCAGAGATACTCCAACAAATAGTTTTTTGGAGGATGAAATGATAGAGGAAGGGCCCCACTAGCTGAAACCTAGTGCTCCTAATCCAATGCAACTGACGATTCACCGATTGAAGTTCTCGTTTGAGTGTAATTGCAAGTTGCAACTAGCCTCCTAAATCCATTCAGGGACATGTGGTCAATTCGTTCCGTGGGCATAAAATCCAAATTGGGAGGCATAATGGATTTCCGTAGGCTTCCACAAGTATTTTTTTCCAAGGGACACACGACTACCCTACCCACAAATGCCTGACAAAATGTTCTTGAAAATCAACCTCCTCTTCATAAATTGCACTATGTCTTATTGAGAAAAACCCTAGTGCCGAAGATACTCCAACAAACGTTTTTCTGAAGAAGAAAATGACAGTGGAGGGGCCCCACTAGATGAAACCCGATGCTTCACATCCAAATCATTGATGGTTATCCCATCCGAGTCTCAGTTTTAGTTTTATCGCGAGTTGCAACTTTCTTTCTAAATCCATTCAGGGACATGTGGCTAATTTGGTCTAGTGGCATAAAATCCAAACCGAGTAGCATAAATGAGTTTCGTAAGCTTCTGCAAGTATATTTGGGTAAGGCCCACACAAATACACTACCCAAAATTTTCTCACACAATATTCTTGAAAATTGACCTCGTATTCAGAAATTGCACTATGCCTCATTCCATCCTCTGGAAAACCATTTGTTGGAGTATCTCTGGCACTAGGGTTTTGTTCAATGAGGCATAGTGCAATTAATTCTCTTGGTTAATTTATTCATCAAGTTTTGTGGTAAGAGTGTTTATTTTCTGCAATTCATTCATTTTGAAGCTATCAAACCCTTGCTCATCGTTTGTCGCTACGCTTAAAGGATTGTCTTAAGGATAGAATTCCACTACAACCTTGAGGATTTATATTTGTTGTTGAGAATATGATAGGGAGTTACAGTTCTTAACACCCCTATTGTTACCTCTCGCCAACTCTTTCTTGACAAGTTAAGCTTGACGTCCTAGGTCATTCTTGACATAAGGGATAGTTAACCGTACAACCCTTAAGGAGAAAAATTCTCCTAAGAATGTCCATCTCCCTTTATCATCTTGTGAATCCATTTTCCATTTTTTTTCGAAGTCACTAGTGCATTGGAGGTTGTGAACCTATTGCATTGGGTTGTGAACCCTCCTAACCCTGAAACTAACATAACTTTGCTTATATTTGGTCAAAATCAACAAATAAATTGTCAAAATTGCTTGCATTGAAAAGATCTATCAATATGTGGGATTGGATTTTGGTTTTGCCTAATATTTGTTACTTCTCTCATAAACATTTCCTTTCTTCCCCTTAGGAAAACATGTAATGTCCCCATTTTGGGACATTATAGCATTACAACATTTCAGAGTGTTATGCCTGCCCGAGTAGCCAGATAGGGGTGACAAAGCGTTCGGGAGATATTGAGGGGTTTATTTGGGCCCGAATTGTATTGTTCATCATCAAGATCCATTCTACACAGCTGGGCTTTGGTTTCGTTGCATTCCGATGATTTCCGTAATTTTGAGTTATTATGGGTCATATCTTAATTAAATTCACTAAGAAGGTCATAATGGGGCATATTAATTGGAGAAACATCTTAGTGTAATAGCTCATCGGAATCGGGAGGAAGAGTATTATAGGATAAGATGATGAGAAGTGACTTTCAGTGGCTAGAGAAGCCATCAGGATGGATAAATCACTTTTTACACGCAAAATGGTTAATTAATTAATTAATTAAGTGATATAATCAAGGAATAATAAAATAATGTAAAAGTCACTTGGAGGGAAAAGGTCAACAACAAATTAGGGTTTCAAGAAGCTATACAGGAAGGGTAAAGCAACCTAATTCATTGTGAATTATTATGATTTGATGTTGAGAGTTCCCAGAGGAGGAGGAGAGACGACCTTACTGTTTTGTAGATTTCTGGAGGAAACCACCACCATTGATTGGTTTCGGTGTTGAGAGACACACCCTAGCCCATCGGATATACCATCCAGGTATTTCACCGTACTTTCCAGGAGTATCCATTGCAGAGTGCCCAACTCAGCCAGTGAGGGCGCAAGCTAGTTTGAGGGTTTGGAGAGCTGCATGAGACCCATATCCAGATTGTAGTTTCCTTCCAGCCCATCTGAGATCCAGCCAGGGATCTTCTATTGATCCATCTATCCTCATATTCTGATGATGGAATCTTGCAGATCGACTCATTCAACCATTTATGGCGCAACTCTTCCGGACATACATTTGGTGTTGCATGCAGAGTTTCAGAGCAGATCCAGACAAATCCTTCTGACCCATTTCCTTATTTGGTGAGACGATCGTTTTGATCCATATAGCAGCAGATTCCGTTGGTGGAATTATTTTGGGTGCATCCAGTGCTCCAGGAGGTGCGCAAACCCCTCAGGGGTCCAGATCCAATGCCTTAGAGACCAGATCCAAGATCCGACCCTCATCCATTTCAGTCTAGAGGCTAGGGAGATTCTATTGGAGCAGTTTCCAGTGCATTTCGACGGTTCATTCTTCTGGATGAGTTTTCTAGCTAGTAGCGGTTATCGTATTTCTCCGGAATCGCATATTTTTTTTCCAATCTATCCGTGCATGCATCAGATCTGCTATCATCTTCTGATCACGGGTATTTTTATGTTATTTGATTGTATTCCAGTACTGATCCATGAGATCTAACTGACGTTTATATTCTATATTTCCAGTAGGCTATTGTATTTCCATGCTCGAACTATTATTATACATGATATTGGGCAGTTGATGTTCTCTACTTTTGCATGCATCCTTTATATGTTGTTTAAACCTTAAAGATGCAACATGCACATGTAATAACCAACATGCACATGCAATAACCCACATGAACATGCAATAACCATCAAGATCTCAAACATACAACTGAAACGCATCCAGAAACCCCCAGTGTATCAGATCTGCAAGACAGAATAGTAGATCAGTAGTAAATATCTCGATCGGCGGGATTGGGGATATTTCAAAACAAACAAATCAAACCCCCATGATTTAAAAGTCTACATTCTAGCCTTCAAATTCATCAAGTGAATAGTGCATTATATACCTCTCGAAAAAAGATTTCATTTGGCATCTTCAACTTGATAATTTTGTGGTTATTTAGTGCTATTGTAGAAAAAATTTGCTACAACCAAGTCGTTGTCATATAATCTTCAGAAATCATTTATTTCATCCTTCCGAAAGTATGCAATGTGATTTCTAATCTACTTAAGGTATTATCTAGTTGATTATGTGTTATAGTATCAAGTATTTAATGACATCCATTTGTTGATATATAAGTTTATTGGTTGATATATAAGTTTATTTATTGATTCTTCATACTCATATATTTGCAACCATTGAAAATTTATATCAAGTGCCATACTGTACCATACCATGCCATACTATGGATACCATAACATACCATGCAAGACAAGGCAAGACATATCATATCATACGATACCATACCATGGAAAGGAAAGGAATACCATACCATACCATGGAAAGGAAAGGCATCCCATGGAAATAAAAGGAAAGTAATACCATGGCAAGGTAAGGAATACCATACCATAACATGCATGGCTTGGCAAGGCATGTAAATGGCATGATAATGACATGGAATGACAAGGAATGGAAATGGCATGGAAATGGAATAGATTGGTAATGTAACGAAAATGGCATGGCATGGAAAGGCATGGGAGTGGCATGGAAATGACATGGAAATGGAAAGGCATGGCATGAAATGGATTGGAAAGGCATGGCATGACATGGCTTGGAAAGGCATGAAAAGGCATGGAATGTAAATTCATGGCAATGGCATGGAAAGGCATGACAATGTCATGACAAGGAAATACAAGGAAAGGAAATGCAAGGCATGGCGTGGAAGGACATGCAAAGGAAAGGCATGTCAAGGCAAGCCAAGGAAAGGCAATACAAGAACAAATATAACAACCTTTAAAACATGTAATCATTATTTGAAAGGGGGACAAAAATGCAAGCTTAAACTAGGGCTTAGATAACAAATGTTTGTTGAAATGCAAGATGTCACATGACATCCATACAATATTCAATACATCAAGCCATAGAGGGATGAATATTATGACAAGAATGTAATAAAAGGTGTCAAGGTGTATTCCAAGGTTTTAATTACGAAGCATGGAAATGGCACATCATGACAATGGCATGGTAATGCTTATTTTGTTGTTATTTTTGTTTCATTGCAATCCACATTTTGATTTGAATAATTTTATGGAACGTTATATTTATTGTTATATAGGTTTAAACAAGAAACTACATGAGAAGAAATGAGAAGTTACATGACAATAGCATGAAAATGGCATGGCATGGCTTGGAAAGACATGGCAATGGCATGGTATGGAAAGGGATGGAAATGGCATGTAAAGGCATGGAAATGGCATGACAATGGAATGGAATGATAATGGAATGACATGGCTTGGCAATGGTAGGACAATGGAATGGAATGAAAAGGCATGGAAATGGCCTGGAAATGGCATGTTATGGCATGGATTGGAAAGGCATGTAAATGGCATCGAAATAGAAATGGAATGGAAATGGCATGCCATGGAATGAATTGGAAAGGCATGGAAATGGCATGGAAAGGCATGGCATGGCTATCGAATGGCATCAATAGGTGTGTGGGATTGGGTTTGGGAGGGTCGTTTTTCTCCTTTTGTGCTCTAACCCAAAAATTGGGTAGGAGGTTGAAATAAACTCTCATAGATGGAAAAGGGAAAATAATAATGGTTTCAAGTCTCTCTGGAGGAATTTTGGTAGCATAGCATTACTTTATATGGTGTGTCAATAAATGTAACCTCAAAACCTTTATTTGTAGGTGGAAAATGATACCCATTCTAAGATCTAGTTTCCATGTGAACTCTCTCATTATGTTGATAAAAATCAATAAGTATAGTGGACATCATGGAATATTGAATAAATGTTATTAATAATTGATGGGTTTTACAATATTTACATATACCCACTACACAAGCTAAACAAACATGAGTGTATTAATGAGTCATTGACTAGTTGTTTTGGAATTTATGAAGGGTTACACATAAATGAAGTGATTTTTTATATGTCATGCATAGAAAAAATGGAAAATGCGTGTTCCCTAGAAATTGGTCAAATCATGGATTGAATCAACTAAGAAACTAACAACTAGGCTTTTCAAAGGAATGTCGAGGGAAGACTAGGGTCAAGGTTTTTTCCTAAGGAGACTAGGAATACTACGAAATATACCTATAAGGGGAAATGAAAACTTTTTTCATGTAGCTCTCGTAAGAGAAGAAATTAGGGTTTTGTGGCATTTTAAAACTCTAGTGCTACCTAATGTGTTTGTTATCAAGAAGATAAAGGGAGTTGATCTTGTACAAGTGTGGGATAAAAATGTAGGTTCCAAAAAGGACTGTGTATGCTACATTGTTGGCGATATCTAATGGAGTGAGTTATTGGCTAGCGTTATCTTATGGTTTCTGTCGCTAGGGTTTGAAGAGCCCGACTTCTAACAACCCTTAATAATATATTGGTAGGTTCATGTACTTCATATTCTAAATATATACGAAGAGTTTGGGTTGTCCAAATGTTGTGTACTTGTATAATTGAATTTTAGCTTATGTCATCTTCATAATTGAGTAATTATAGTACTATTTATGGAGGTTAATTTGACATAAAAATGAGCTGAGATTGTTCAGTGATTTCAAATTATGTAGAAGGTAAATGAGAAAAATGATTTCTATAATAAATTATTGTAATATGCCATTTTTGATGTCACAATATTTTCAAGTGACCACTATTTGAGTGTGGATTTTTATTGGATTTAGAAGGAGATAATTCAAGAGGTAGCCCATGCATTGTTGGTTGTGATTTATAATATGGATATCCAAAAAATTCATGCAAGTAATTCAAAAGGAATGATCTATCAATGATGTAGAGATATGTGGTTGATTAGATAGTAATACTACTTGGGAATAATTAATTGGTTATGGATTTTGCACTTAGAAATATCTTCCACCATAAGATATTCATTAATAGGTAATGCAAGTATTTATAATCACTTTAGAAAAAAAAATCAAGGGATTGATACACATGTGAAATTCTTACAATTTGAAATTCATACATTCATCAACATAAAATGAAGAAACAATGAGATTCATAAAAAACGTTCTCTCTCTCTCTCTCTCTCTCTATATATATATATATATATATATATATATATATATTCAACATCATCTAAATCGTTCATTTTTAAAAAAAATGGCAACTCGTGGCCAATATATAAAGAGACAACAAGTGCCCTAACATAAAAAACATCCATATCATGGCCTATATACAAAATGGCAGTAGTTGGTCAATAATTGACCACTGCCACCCTTGCCACCCTCAGGAGAATCCCAGAAATCAATCTTTATTATCTTGCTTGAGGAAGCACCTCGAGATTTTTTTATGCCTGGGTGTGCTTCAACGCTCTAGAGACTGCACAAAGAATAAACATTGTTATAAGTTTTTTTCCTCAATGAATTAATACTTTGTAATTTAACCTGAGATAAATTATTGCATATTATACTATCATTCATGAGGGTTTTACCCTCCTCCGCAACCCTAGTCTCTCTGTGATGCCACCCTACATTAGTTACAAGGATCAGTTAAAGAAAATTAAACAAATATGCGTAAAATCAAATTCATGAAACATAAAAAATTATCGTCAATGCATTATCTCACCTAGGAATATCTCAGGCCTCAATGGGAATTCACTAGAAAATGGAGCACTAGGTTGTACAAACTGCTTCCATACAATCTCTACTATGGAAGTCTCGGTCGATGGGGATGATGGAAACGATCGGGTGGGATGTGATGGTCACCCACAGGTTGTACCAGTGATTGCAGCTCCCTAGGCCTAGAAAAAGGTAATGCAAAAGAAATGTCTAGGTGCCTATGGAGTGAAAAAGTACTATATCTACCAAATATATCTACATCTTGCATACATATTAATAAAATTGAACTATGAGTACAAACTAGTAAAATTCAAAAACATAAACACAAACAATTTCAAAATTATACGATATTTAACTCTACAAGTGATACCTGTGATGCAGGTGACTTGTCCATCCTAGATGGACAGTCCCCAACATCGCCTACTCCCAAATCCTATAAAAACATGATAACATTAAAAATTTGACTATGCAATAAAATAAAGAAATGACTAATGTGAATTTATCATATGTGACACATTCCTGAGTGTGAGGTGGACCCAATGAACATGAAGCCTCTACTGTTGCATCAGTGTTGGGGATAGGAACTGATGCATCGCTCAGAATAGAGGCTCTACTTCTAGGACGTAACAACTGCAAAAAAACATACAATGAAATATCGATATAAATACACATAATACAAAATAAATATATAACGATGAAGAAAATAAAGAGGGTTACAGTACTAACCTCCTTCATGAAGCTATGTTTTCCACTAGGATCTATAGGCCCATAGCATGTCTTCCCGTAGCTTGAGCATCTGTGAGGTTCACCTGGACAACTGCTATGTCCATGTTCCCTCTCCTCACTACAATCTTTCATGCATGATGAACCTCCAACCCCTCTATCAATGTCACTGGAAGGATCCTCATGCTGAGATAGTGCAACAAAGTTACTGGGTTGCACTAAGTTACAATTCAATGATGAAATGACTATATTTACCTATTGCAAGCTCTCTACAACAGGAGGATGTTCGGTATAGGGGTCAGGCCTTCGCCTGGGGGGATGAGGACCTAACAAGGGGTCATGCTTGGCATGCTCTTGGTCCTATGCAGACTCTAGACCCACTCCATGGAATTCTCCAATGTCAAAGTATTTGGCATGGTTTTTTTTTGTTTGTTAATTTGTGCGGGACCTGTTGGCTACGCGATTAACGTGTGGCTTTAGAAACCGCGACTCAGGGGCATCTAAGCCGTCAAAATCACTCGAGGATCGCACCCGGCCTGAGCCACACCAACCCTTAACATGGTTGGATTTTTTGTCCCCGCAAGTTTCGAACTGGTGACTTTAACAACACGGAGTGGCTTAACAACACACTCCGTCACCGACTGTCCTACACCTCGGGGACAAGTATTTGGCATGTTTACCCATAATAAACTCATCCCATAATTTTCTCATAAAATATAAGGCCACTTCTGTGTTATTATGGGGAGGTTTATAAAAAACCATATACCACCTATCCATCAAATATTGACTAATTTGAGGATGGATGCACCAGTCAATAGAGATGTGTTTATTGTTCAATGGTAGTTCTTGTCCAATTCTAGGATCTATAAAAATATACAATATTTGTGGTTTTGAAATGCCCAACTCTTTCACTTGGTTTCTATCCAAACTAGTGTTGTAGTACTCATACATTTTTGCCCTATAATCGGAAATATAGGTCAATTTCACTTGGGCACTTGAAATGGAATTCACAATGATGTCCAAAGAAGTGGTCAACGAGAGTCTGCTAGGCTCTCTAGTGTTCCCTAATTGTTCCTCAAAGGTTCTTAATATAGCCAACAACTCTTCAATTTGAATGTTTACATTGGGGGGTTGTCGTGGGTTGGGGTTTTATCTTCTTGGTTTTTTTCTGAGTGGTTTACATTGTCTCGGGGTTCGATTATATTATATATGCTGCAATAAATTTTGATATTTGAAGAAAAAATAAATTGAAAATGAATAAATTGAGTTAAAATATAATAAATTAAACATACCTGGACAAGATTCTCCCTCTCTAGCTCATCTCTAGCTCCAGTCTAGCTCCTCAATTCACTCAATAACATGCATGCGTTCTCTCGAGTGTGTGTTCCTACTGCATGGCTTGCCACTTTTTCATGCGTTCTCTCCACTGTGTGTTCGTAGTGCATGGCTTGAGACTTTTTCAGCCATGAGCTTCTTGCACTTACCCCTTTCATTTTTTAAGTTTTATGTTTTAATTGAATTTTATTTATTAAAATTCAAGTTTTTTTAATGGATTTAGTTTCTTTTTAATTATTTACTTTTTCTTTATAGATTTTGATTGCAAAGGTAATAGTAGTTAAAGGGGTGATTTCAAAAAATTTGTATCTTTTTAATGCGAGAAAAAAATGTGTTGCTACTAAGAGCACCAGATTCCGTGGATGGTTTTAATATTTTGATTTAGTTGGTAATTTTAATAATTTTATTGCAACTTTTAAGTTCATAATTAAAAAAAAATAACTTTAACCTTAAAAAAAGACATTGATATTGGCAAATTTTTTAATTCCTTATTTAAACAAAAGTTTTGGTAGCAACATTATCATAATTGTGAAATGTGATAAATTTCACCTCTAAACAAGATTCACGTATTAACTTAAAGGTTTTTTTGCAACATTATTCAAAATGTAATAAGATTAATCTTTAGAAAATTAATAATATCATTTTTCATATCAAATTAAAAATAATAATTTTTTATAATCTTAAAATGTAAAAAATAAAATATATATATATATATATAGATTAATGATTAAGAACACATATTTTTTTCTTGATAAGTCATAATCCATAAAAGTAGGGTATCTACACTATAAAATTTAGTAATCATTAATAGATATATATACAAATTTAATAATTAAATGATTATTATTATTATCATATTCAATTTATTGTTTGTTTCAATTTAATATTATTTTTTACAAATATAAAATTAAGTGCAAAGGTTTTCATAATTATTCATAATGAAATGAATTAGAATCTTCTTTTTTTTTTCAACTTTGAAGAGTGAAAATGGCCACATCCTCCAAATTTTATGATTACACTGTGTAAGAGATTTTACTCATTTAACTAATCTTATGAGCTTAATGTTATACATCCATGAAAAATCTAAATAATGGATCCGTGATTTATTATCCATAAAGTAATAGACGAGACTTCCATGATATATTGAAATGTAACATATTTGAATGATTGATTGTTGAAAAACGTCAATTTTGTTTTCATAAATCAGTAACGTCAAATTGCGCCTTAATTTGCGCAATTCTACTTTACTATCGCCCGTGATTGACGCTCTTATGGTGTCTGAGTTCCACTTGGCCACATGATAAATGAAACTGTAAGTTACATGTTCCTCAAAGTACAGTGCTCACGTCGTTGTGATGACGCGGACTCTGTTGAAAAAAACTACTATATCTCAGCCTTACTAGGATTCTGACCTCTGCATTCTGAAACAGAGTTCTACGATTTCCTCTGCATGATTAACAGTTCATGAAATCAGTCTCCCTGTTTATCAGCTTCCATTCATTTGTTTTGAGAAATTGAAGATCCATGGCATCCTTTTCTGGCCACAATCAGGATTATCTCGAGTGCGTAGGGAATAGCGAACCTGATTTTCAGGATAAAAAATCAAAACACTATGTTATTAATCATCTTGGGAATCAGCCTATCGAGTTTTCTCCAGAGGATATTGTACCGATAAACTGTGAATCCTGCGTAGATATTACAACACAGGCCATTAATCAGTACTCATGCTCCTGGCAATGCACTACTGCATTTGTATGAGTCAACAATGGAATCTTTGGGATGGCAAGAGATTATCAATCTGCTTATGGCCGAGGAGGAGCAAGAAGTTGCGTCACTCCATCGTCCATCTGCGGGTGATAAGACGGTGTATCCTGAAACTAAAAGCACAGTGAGAGAAGAGCGAAAGGATTCTGGTGCTTGGACTCTGCACAATGGGGAGAATCGTCAAACAATAATTGATATAAGCCAGGGTATTGATAAACCCTTAGGGTTTAGAGTTATGAATGGTCAATACTCTCCAGATTATGAAACGGAAATACCCCGTGGTAAAAAAAATGTATTTCATGCAAAGATGAAGGAAAGAAATCTCGATCAACATGTCAGTGGGGGTTTTCTCCAGACACATGTTCTGGTTTCAGCGCAAAAGGAACCTTTCAGGGTTAAGGAACTAAAAATAACTAAGTGGTCATAATGTTTTTTTTTTTTTATGTCAGTTAAACCTATTTAATAACGGCTATATTGTGTTTTTATTAGTATTCCAACTAGTTGATTCAATTTTTAAGATTTACTTGATATGCGGTTTCAGAAATTCAAGAGAAAGAGATGCAAGTCTGCTCAAATTTCAAACGATTCCAAAGATCGTGAAGATAATTCGAACCCTAAATTAGATGTTTTAAGGGACGACCATCCTGAATTGCTGCCCAACATTGTCAAGGAGGAACCAATGGCCGAGTCTCAAAAGGATTACATCTACGTGAGAACAAGAAGAGGCCAGGCTACTGACAGACATAGCCTCGCTGAAAGGGTAATACATGCATATAACACTAATGATTTAGTTCAAACCAAACTACAACTAGTAGATTGTCCCCATTAAATCCCCATCTAATGCAGGTGAGAAGGGAGAAAATCAAAGATAGAATGAAAATTTTACAGGACCTTGTTCCGGGCTGCAACAAGGTATATATATTATCCTCTTGCTTCGTTTAATTTAATTGAAAGTTGACAATAATTATTGATTGAATTCGTACTTTAGTTCGATAATTTGATGATTTATATTAACCCAGTTATTATCATCGAGTTGGATATTTATGTGGTATGTGAGAGTTCTCAGAATGTAGGCAACGGACTTATGTTGGAGGAAGTCATCAACTGTATTCAGTCCTTGCAAAAACAACTGCAGGTCAGAAATACCAGAATAAAAAGGCGCAGAATAAACCAATAATTAAATGTGTGGTTATATTTATATTTCTTTGCTGGACTATACCAATAACCTGTATTTTCAGATTCTTTCAATGAAGCTCGCCTCTGTTCCTCTTTGTGATCTTGGATTTCAAACAAATAGCCGCCCTTCTAAGGAGGTAACCATTATTGTGTGTCGTTATCTACCTCACATTGTCTTGTTTTTGGAAAGTAAATATTTGAAATCTGATATCAGACATCCAATTTGACAATTCCCAACAGTGGTCAAATCTGGGGCAAATTTAGGACATTCACAATCCCAACAGTGGTGAAATTTGAGGCAAATTGAGAACATTCAGATAAAATATATGAACCAAAACACAAGGTGAGACTATGTTCACTTCTGTTTTATTCAATGAAGACGGATTACATCCTTATATAGGAAAAGACTCGAGCGAGTCGGTTACATGCAAATCAAAGACAACTAGACTCTTAACTAAGAATTGACTCTTAACCAACTCACTCTCACAACTGAAGCTTATAACTGGTGTTTATAACTGGCGCTTACAAATGGCGCTTTCTCCATTATTTCCAAGTCTCCCCCTTAATGGAGAATGGATTGACTTCTACACCTAACATCTCCCTAAACAGTTCAAACTTAATCTTTCCAAGAGGCTTAGTGAAAATATCAGCAACATTTTCACTAGTATTACAATACATAAGAGTTATTTCATTTGACTGCAACTTTTCTCGAACAAAATGATACTGAGCTTCAACATACTTTGTCCTTGCATGAAAAATTGGATTCTTCGCAATATTGATTGAACTTTGATTATCACATCTGATCATCGTAGGTTCCTTTCGTTCTTCTCCAACATCTTGAAGAAGTCTTCTTAACCAAACAACTTCACAAGTTGTTGTACACAAGGCTTTATATTCCGCTTTTGTAGAAGACAAAGATACAGTGGGCTGCTTTTTACTGCTCCATGAAACAACCCCGGATCCAATGCTGAACGCATATCGAGTGGTTGATCTTCGATCATCCAGATTTCCATCCCAATCAGAATCTGAATAACCTGTCATCTCAACATTAGATGCATAAGTATATTTAATACCATAATCAAGTGTACCTTTTAGATACCTGAGTACTACCTTTGCTACATTCCAATGGCTTTCGTAAGGTTTCGCCATAA
>JASDQU010100896.1:21655-56627 GCA_032191745.1 Picea mariana
TATTGTATGTAGATGACATGCTTGTTGTAGGGTCTAATATGTAGGATATAAATGTGCTCAAGAAGAAATTAGCTAATTCATTTGTGATTAAGGATTTGCGTGCTACAAAGAAAATCCTTGGTATGATAATAACAAGAGATAGGAAAAAGCACAATTTGACATTGTCTTAGGGTGAGTACATAGATAAGGTGTTGGAGAGGTTTGGAATGAAAAATGAAAAATCAATTAGTACAACTTTGGGTAGCCATTTCAAATTAACCAAAGAAATATGTCCCAAGACACATGAAGAGATTGAATACATTTCGAGGGTCCCTTATTCATCAATAATTGGCATCTTGATGTATGCGATGGTTTGCACAAGACCAGATATTTCACATGCAGTGGGAGTTGTGAGCAGGTATATGAAAAATCCAGGTAAAGAATATTGGGAGGAAGTAAAGGTGATTCTCATGTATTTGAAAGGTATTGTTACTCATGCATTATGTTTTGGAGGTTCAGACACTGATTTAGATATGGAAGGTGATAAAGATAGTAGGAGGAGCACCAAAGGGTATGTTTTTACTATAGGTGGAACAACAGTAATTTGGATTTAGAATCTGAAAAGGGTTGTTTCACTTTCAACAACAGAGGCATAGTATGTTGCTACTACATAGGCTAGTAAAGAGATGATTTGGTTACAGAGGTTTATGGAGGAATTGGGAAAGAAGCAATATAATAGTAGGTTGTACTGTGAAAACGAGAGTGCGATTCATATTGCAAAGAAATCAGACTTCCATTTGAAGACTAAGAATATACAACTCAGGTACCATTTCATATGATCTATCTTAGAAGATGGACATTTGAAGTTGGAAAAGATACACACTACCTAGAATCCTGCAGACATGTTAACAAAGGGAGTAACCAGGGAGAAACTGAGTTCCTTCTCAGTTTCAGTTGGTCTTCAAGCATGAAGGTGAAGATAAGAAATTTTTCAGGTCCAAGGTGGAGTATATTCCAACATGTACCACAATAATGGAATTGTTGTGATCAGTCTCCAAGTGGGAGATTGTTGGTTGTGGAGCCTGATTATCTTGCTTTTTCATAGGCGTTTGTTTTTAGTTGTTTTTATACCCCATGAAAATTGTAAACCCATCCACGCACGAGGTCCCCCCCCCCTCTGGGGTTTGTGGGGCTCATCCCCCTAGTTGGGGGGTCCATAGGAAAGCGATCGTTCGAGGGAGAAGCCCCTGAAGGAAAAATTTCCTTGTAAATGTATATTGTAATTTCATAGTAAATATGGACCATTCATTATAAGGTTGCATATGTGACGGTAGAAGTTATATTAGGGATTTGCCCCCTAGAAGAAAACCCTCTTTTATGAGGGAAATGTATTGTGGATATGCATCATTGCGAATATTGTATTCTGAGAGAGGAGACTGTGAGAGAAAGAAGAGGAAGTTACAACGGGTGTTTTTTAGGTTGTATTTCTTCATTTGCTAGATAATAAAAAGGAAGGACCTGCCAATTTCTCTGGTGGACGTAGCCCACACTAGGTGAACCACATATATTTGTGTCTCTATTGTATTTTGTATCTTCTTTGTTTTATTTATGCATTTTATTTTATTTTATTGCTCCACGATCCTGTTTTTCTAACAAGAAGACAATTTTTTCCAAGTGCAATTGGAATTGTTGTTTGTATCTTCTTGTGTCTTCTTGGAATTGGAAGAAAAATGTGTCCAAGAGAAATTGGAATTGTTGTTTCTATATTCTCGTGTCTTCTTGGAATTGGAAGACAAATTTGTCCAAGTGAAATTGGAATTGTTGTTTTTATCTTCTTGTGTCTACTTGGAATTGGATGACAACATTGTCCAATTGCAATTGGAATTGTTTCTTGTATCATCTTGTATCTTCTTGGAATTGGAAGACAAATTTGTCCAAGTGAAATTGGATTTTTTTTTTGTATCTTCTTGTGTCTTCTTGGAATTGGAAGACAATTTTTTTCAAGTGAAATTGTAATTGGAATTATTATATGTGTCTTCTTTTGTAATACAAAAACAAATTTCTCCACTTGGTTGTGCCTTATTACATAATACAAAGACAAATTTTTGGTTGGTGTTTGGAAGCCAATTTTTATATTTAAACATGGGGAACCATCGGATTAGAGAAAGAAATTTCTCAAGAAAAAGAAACTGATCGAAAAGGTAGAAGAATAAAGAGAAAAAAAAAAGTTACATATGTCAAAGCATAGGCTTTCAGAAGAGGGAAATACAATTGCTAGTGGAACATATGCCATTATTGTTTCCCCTCCATCATTGAAAGAAAAACACAAGAGTTCATTTGAGAGAAATGCATCTAGTATCACATCAAAACAACTTGTTTTGTATGGCCATATGATGGAGGATTTTCTTGGAGCTGGTTATACAATAGATGAAATTAGAGAAGCAATCAGTGTACAACATTGTAGTGAAGAAGTTTCTATGGTGCAATCTATTGTTGGACAGTCAAATGTTCCAAAAAATATTCAATCTAATGTGCACTCTCCTCCCACAGTTGATCTACCAATGATTGAATAGAAAAGAACTACAACATTTTTAACTCCACAACAGGGAGGTCAAGAGTTCTAGAATAGGAGTTCATCGTCCCTACCTAGATTGAGCATTGTGCGACGAAGAACTCCTAAATGGATTTATGTCAATGAAAGTGGTATAGCATCACCTGAAGGTAAGTTACCTAACCATACTATTTGTTATCACTCATATGAAATCATTAAAAAATATTTTCAACCAAAATCCAATGTTGCTAAATGTCAATTATTTTTAGATTTGTTAAAATCTATAATTTTGACTGTTGTTAGGAGAATTTTAGGCATTAAAACAATCAAAAGTGTAGAAAAAAGTCATCATATTGTTAGAAAACTTGTATATGCTTTTCAAATAATTGGTAAAAAAATATTGTTCTAAAGACCACAATGCATCCTGACGTGTCTTGTCAGAATCAATTGTTAGCAAGATCACCAACAAATATCATTTGCTACAACAAACCTCTCACCTCTTGAAATGAAATGTCAAAACCCTTAGAAATTATTCTCATAGACGAGATAGCCTCGACACAGGGGGACCAACATATTTGTGGGCCTTCACTGGTGGGATACCTCATTGTGACATGAAGTTATTTGGAGCAGTTAAGGGACTAGTTCAAGATTTTTGGCATGAGAAAGCAAGGCCTTGTTCCAACCAAAACGATGTATTAAAATTGAGAAGGGGATATAGGGACCGTGAACCCCATATTAAACACTTTCTTGACATTACATAGACATAATTGTATGATAAATTCAAAACAATACATAGTGCA
The DNA here is from genome assembly GCA_032191745.1 of Picea mariana. Classification (NCBI taxonomy): domain Eukaryota; kingdom Viridiplantae; phylum Streptophyta; class Pinopsida; order Pinales; family Pinaceae; genus Picea; species Picea mariana. The sequence goes on from JASDQU010100896.1 coordinate 24,986, forward strand.
CTTAACTTAGGCCAAAGATCTTTCCATAAATGGAAGCCTTAGTATGTTTGAATAAATACAATTCATAACACATATTGTTGTAGATATCACATTGAGTATGGTTATTATTATGAAACATATATATGTATATTTTTCTTCTTTTGCATAAAACCCATTTGTAGGAATGCCCAGTTGTATTTCTGTCACCCTCATATAGATAGTTTATTCACATCATATTATGTATAAGGCAAGAGGGTTTTACATTTTATCAAAAATCATGCTTAGATGGGACATGCTCCAAGTGCGGTGGAATGCCATTACTGAGCAAGTGCATCCATGTAAGAGACAAGTATGAAATGGAGAGGAAGGGGGTTTCCTTGCAAATATTTAAATATGTGACATATGATATTGATGGAGGACAAAAAAGAAAAGAGACACAATAGGTTACTTTTAAAGTATGAGTTTGTGACTTTATGAAGGACTTCGTCGAGAAGACACAAAATTATGCTCAACATGTCCATGTGGTTTGATGGAAGGAGGCGCATTTTAGAATATCTAGAGATACATTTCATGTTGGTACTATGTTATCAGTGGTTGATTTTGCTGAGAAATACACCCTTCAACCACAAAATGAGATTCAAATCCAATATTATCACTCAAAGTGGGTCAACATAATGGAACGTATCACATATAGGAATGTACCAGATAGTAATGAACAAAACAAAGTTATATTTAAAGAGTATCACTTCTACATAAGAGATGATTGATGGACTGACATAGCCTAGATACAACATTGTTTTTAGTTTTTCTACAATCACCTTATGGAGAAGAACATCTAGATGGATCAACGTTGGATTTAGTTAGATGGTTGCATAGGCCAGTTAAATGGTTGTGTATGTTGCACAAAAAACTAAAGGTACCACACATATGGAACTATTTTGAGTCTAGGCATGGGAAATGGTTGCATGATGGAGCATTTGCATGCATAAAAAGAGTGTTACACAGAAAAGAAATGAAGTTCACAACTAGTTCCCTCATTCAAGATGTGAAATCCATTGTTGAATGGTGTTCTTTAGTAATGGGAGAGGGAACAAGAACCCATGAAGACCAATCAGACAAGAAATGACATGTACATAGATATTTTTGGGAGGTGGTCGATGTAGATCGATCACAATGGTATTAATGAAAAACAATATAGGGAACTCGTGGATTCCATTCAGTTAGAACATTAGACGATGCAATATTTGAAATATGGATGAGAAAACTCTCTTGCTTATGTGGTCCATTTAGTAGTAATGAATGGGATGATTGTGAATCAATAGTTTGGGTTGATAGATGTGATCGTGTATCACTCCCCATTGGTCAATGTATAACTATGGATTTATCCCAATTGGAGGAGGACCAATCAAGTATTTCAGAAGATTATGATCATGTCTAATATCTCATACTACCAGGTTCATTGAATCCTTCTATTAAATTTTCAATAAATAGAATTAATGTTTTATTCTTTGGTCATTAAGTGGACTCACATTTTGGAACTCCATTTTTTGCAAGGAACATATACAAATTGGTTTCTCTAAGAGATAATGAATGGGGCACTGGTTATTGGCTAGAATGGTGCTTAGAGGGAAAGAATACCCCCATGCAATCAGTAATAGACTCTAAAGGCATTGAATTTTTAATTGGGTCGATGGTTATTTAAAGAGAATATCTGACACAGGATGAAAGAACATGAAATAAAGGTGGTTATGTATTTCAATATTATAAACCAGGTCAAGTCATATACCACTTTACAAACTTGGTTATTTGTACAAACCTGCAAACTACAAACAATTCGAAGAAATAAATCATCAAAGGCACGATAATTCTTTCCTTACTCTAAGCATGAGAAGTTAATGGAGACTGTCCATGTTATAATTGATCCTGATGGTATACTTGAATGACCATAGGTATGTAAAAGGAATAATTTTGGCTTTCTTTTGACCATGCCTTAAAATATACCCATGGCATGCCTTACCTTTCCATGTCATACCCTGCCTTACAATATACTCATGCCATGCCTTGCCTTTCCTTTCTTTTCCTTCACTCTCCATGACATACCTTACCATTAAATGTCATGCCTTTCCATGCCATGCCATGCCATGCATTTCCTTGCCACAACTTGTCTTTCCATTCCTTTCTTTTCCGTCACTTTCCCTACCATGCCTTGTCTTTCCATTCATTTCCTTTCCTTCACTTTCCATACCATGCCTTGCCTTGCTTTTCCTTCACTCTCCATGACATGCATTTCCATTCCATGCCATGCCTTTCCTTGACATTCCTTTCCATTCCATGCCATGCCTTTCCTTGACATTCCTTTCCATTCCATGCCATGCCTTGCTTTTCTATGCCATTCCATGCCTTCACTTGCCATGACATCCCTTGCCATGAAATCCCTTTCCATTCCATGCCATGCATTGAATTTTCTTGTCATTCCATGCCATACCTTGACTTTTCATGCCATGCCATGCCTTCACTTTCCATGAAATGGCATCCCCTTCGATGCCATGCCTTTCCATTCATTTCCATGCCATGCCTAGCCATTCCATTCCATGCCTTTCCATGCCATGCCTTTCCTTTCCATGCCATGCCATGCCTTTCCATTCCATGACATGCATTTCATTTCCATGCCTTACCATGAATTACCATGTATTGCCTTGCATTCACTTTCCATGCCATGCCTTTCCCTGTTTTGCCTTCACTTTCCATGCCATACCTTCACTTGTCATTACACACCATTTCTTTCCTTTTCATGCCATGTCATCCCTTCACTTTCCATGACGTGTCTTCCCATTCCATGTGATTCCTTTCCTTGCCTTGCCATGCTATGCCATGTCTTTAAATGCCATGCATTTCCTTTTCCATACCATTCCATGCCTTTCCTTTTCGATGCCTTGCGTTTTCTTTCCCATACCATGCCTTTCCATACCATTCCTTTCCACGCCATGCCTTTCCATACCATGCCATGCCTTCCCAGGACCCATACCATCCCTTACCATTTCATTCCATGCCTTGCCTTCACTTGCCTTGCCATGTCTAGCCTAACAAGGTGTTAAATTGTCAAACATATGTAATAAGCACTGTGCAAAACCCTAGTGTCAAAGGTACTCCAACAAATTTTTTTCTAGAGCATGAAATGATAGTGGAGGGGCCCTACTAGATGAAAATCGGTGCTCTAGATCCAATGCAACTAACGGTTCACCCATCTGAGTCCTGGTTTGAGTTTTATCGTGAGTTGCAACTCACCTCCTCAAGCCATTAAGGGACATGTGTCTAATTTAGTCCAGGGGCATAAAATAAAAAATGAGTGGCATAAAAGAGTTCCATGACCTCCCACAAGTATGTTTGGACAAGACCCATGTGACTACACTACCGAAAAATTCTCAACATAGTGCTCTTGAAAATCAACCTCCTCTTAACAAATTGCACTGTGCCTCATTGACAAAAACCCTAGTGCCGAAGATACTCCAACAAACAATTTTTTGGAGGACATAATGACAACGAAGGGGCTCCACTAGAAGAATATTGGTGCTCTAGATCTAATGCAACTGAAAATTCACCCATTTGAGTCACGGTTTAAATTTTATCACTATTTTCAACTTGCCCTCTCAAGCCATTCAAGGATATGTGGCCAATTTTTTCCGGGGGCATAAAATTGAAACCGAGTGGCATAAAAAAGTTTTGTATGTTCCCACAAGTATGTTTTACCAAGGAACACATGAATATACTACCCACAAATGCCTGACACTGTGCTCTTTCAAATTGACCTCTTCTTTAGAAATTGCATTATGCCTCATTGAGCAAAACCCTGGTGTCAGAGATACTCCAACAAACAGTTTTTTGGAGGATGAAATGACAGAGGAAGGGCCCCACTAGATAAAACCTAGTGCTCCTAATCCAATGCAACTGACGATTCACCGATTTAAGTTCTTGTTTGAGTGTAATTGCAATTTGCAACTAGCCTCCTAAATCCATTTAGGGACATGTGGCCAATTCGTTCCGTGGGCATAAAATCCAAATTGGGAGGCATAATGGATTTCCATAAGCTTCCACAAGTATTTTTTTCCAAGGTCCACACGACTACCCTCCCCACAAATGCTCGACAAAATGTTCTTGAAAATCAACCTCCTCTTCATAAATTGCACTATGCCTCATTGAGAAAAACCCTAGTGCCGAAGATACTCCAACAAACGTTTTTCTGAAGAACATAATGACAGCGGAGGGGCCCCACTAGATGAAAAGCAATGCTCCAGATCCAAATCATTGATGGCTATCCCATCTGAGCCTCGGTTTTAGTTTTATCGTGAGTTGCAACTTTCTTTCTAAATCCATTCAGGGACATGTGGCTAATTTGGTCTGGTGGCATAAAATCCAAACCGAGTAGCATAAAAGAGTTTCGTAAGATTTTGCAAATATATTTGGGTAAGGCCCACACAAATACACTACCCAAAACTTTCTCACACAATATTCTTGAAAATTGACCTCGTCTTCAGAAATTGCACTATGCCTCATTCCGTCATCTGGAAAACCATTTGTTGGAGTATCTCTGGCACTAGGGTTCTGTTCAATGAGGCATAGTGCAATTAATTCTCTTGGTTAATTTCTTCATCAAGTTTTGTGGTAAGAGTGTTTATTTTCTACAATTCATTCATTTTGACGCTATTAAACCCTTGTTCATCGTTTTTCATTATGCTTAAAGGATTGTATTAAGGATAGAATTCCACTACAACCTTGAGGATATATATTTGTTGTTGAGAAGATGATAGGGAGTTACAATTCTTAACACCCCTAGTGTTACCTCTCTCCAACTCTTTCTTGACAAGTTAAGCTTGACATCCTAGATCATTCTTGACATAAGGGATAGTTAACCGTACAACCCTTAAGGACAAAAATTATCCTAAGAATGTCCATCTCCCTTTATCATCTCGTGAATCCATTTTCCATTTTTTTTCGAAGTCACTAGTGCATTGGAGGTTGTGAACCTATTGCATTGGGTTGTGAACCCTCCTAACCCTGAAACTAACATAACTTTGCTTATATTTGGTCAAAATCAACAAATAAATGGTCAAAATTGCTTGCATTGAAAAGATCTATCAATATGTGGGATTGGATTTTGGTTTTGCCTAATATTTGTTACTTCTCTCATAAACATTTTCTTGCTTCCCCTTAGGAAAACAAACAAATCAAATCCCCATGCTTTAAAAGTCTACATTCTAGCCTTCCAATTCATCAAGTGAATAGTGCATTATATACCTCTTGAAAAAAGATTTCATTTGGCATCTTCAAGTTGATAATTTTGTGGTTATTTAGTGCTACTGTAGAAAAAAATTTCTACAACCAAGTGGTTGTCATATAATATTCATAAATCATTTATTTCATCCTTCCGAAAGTGTGCAATGTGATTTCTAATCTACTTGAGGTATTATCTAGTTGATTTTGTGTTATAGTATCAAGTATTTAATGACATCCATTTGTTGATATATAAGTTTATTGGTTGATATATAAGTTTATTTGTTGATTCTTCATACTCATCTATTTGCAACCATTGAAAATTTATATCAAGTGCCATATTGTACCATACCATGCCATACTATGGATACCATACCATACCATGCAAGGCAAGGCAAGACATATCATATCATACCATACCATACCATGGAAAGGAAAGGAATACCATACCATACCATGGCAAGGAAAGGCATCCCATGGAAATGAAAGGAAAGTAATACCATGGAAAGATAAGGAATACCATAACATAACATGTATGGCTTGGCAAGACATGTAAATGGCATGATAATGGCATGGAATGACAAGGAATGGAAATGGCATGGAAATGGAATAGATTGGTAATGTAACGAAAATGGCATGGCATGGAAAGGCATGGGAATGGGATGGAAATTACATGGAAATGGAAAGGCATGGCATGAAATGGATTGGAAAGGCATGGCATGACATGGATTGGAAAGACATGAAAAGGAATGGAATGTAAATTCATGGCAATGGCATGGAAAGGCATGACAATGTCATGATAAGGAAATACAAGGCATGGCGTGGCAGGACATGCAAAGTAAAGGCATGTCAAGGCAAGACAAGGAAAGGCAATACAAGAACAAATATAACAAACCTTAAAACCAAGTAATCATTATTTGAAAGGGGGACAAAAATGCAAGCTTAAACTAGGGCTTAGATAACAAATGTTTTTTGAAATGCAAGATGTCACATGAAATCCATACAATATTCAACACATCAAGCCATAGAGGGATGAATATTATGACAAGAATGTAATAAAAGGTGTCAAGGTGTATTCCAAGGTTTTAATTACGAAGCATGGAAATGGCACATCATGACAATGGCATGATAATGCTTATTTTGTTGTTATTTTTGTTTCATTGCAATACACATTTTGATTTGAATAATTTTATGGGACGTTATATTTATTGTTATATAGGTTTAAACAAGAAACTACATGACAAGAAATGAGAAGTTACATGACAATGGCATGAAAATGGCATGGCATGGCATGACATGGCTTGGAAAGACATGGCAATGGCATGGTATGGAAAGGGATGGAAATGGCATGTAAAGGCATGGAAATGGCATGACAATGGAATGGAATGACAATGGCATGACATGGCTTGGCAATGGTAGGACAATGGAATGGAATGGCAAGGCATGGAAATGGCCTGGAAATGGAAAGGCATGGAAATGGCATGGTATGGCATGGATTGGAAAGGCATATAAATGGCATGGAAATAGAAATGGAATGGAAATGACATGCCATTGAATGAATTGGAAAGGCATGAAAATGGCATGGAAAGGCATGGCATGGCTATCAAATGACATCAATAGGTGTGTGGGATTGGGTTTGGGAGGGTCCTTTTTCTCCTTGTGTGCTCTAACAAAAAAATTGGGTAGGAGGTTGAAATAAACTCTCATAGATGGCAAAGGGAAAATAATAATGGTTTCAAGTCTCTCTGGAGGAATTTTGGTAGCATAGCATTACTTTATATGGTGTGTCAATAAATGTAGCCTAAAAACCTTTATTTGTAGGTGGAAAATGATACCCATTCTAAGATCTAGTTTCCATGTGAACTCTCTCATTATGTTGATAAAAATCAATAATTATAGTGGACATCATGGAATACTGAATAAATGTTATTAATAATTGATGGGTTTAACAATATTTACATATACCCACTACATAAGCTAAACAAACATGAGTGTATTAATGAGTCACTGACTAGTCGTTTTGGCATTTATGAAGGGTTACACATAAATGAAGTGATTTTTTATATGTCATGCATAGAAAAAAATGGAAAATGCGTGTTCCATAGAAATTGGTCAAATCATGGATTGAATCAACTAAGAAACTAACAACTAGGCTTTTCAAAGGAATGTCGAGAGAAGACTAGGGTCAAGGTTTTTTCCTAAGGAGACTAGGAATACTATGACATATACCTATAAGAGGAAATGAAAACTTTTTTCATGTAGCTCTCGTAAGAGAAGAAATTAGGGTTTTGTGGCATTTTAAAACTCTAGTGCTACCTAATGTGTTTGTTATCAAGAATGTAAAGGGAGTTGATCTTGTACAAGTGTGGGATAAAAATGTAGGTTCCAAAAAGGACTGTGTATGCTACATTGTTGGCGATATCTAATGGAGTGAGCTATTAGCTAGCGTTACCTTATGGTTTTCGTCGCTAGGGTTTGAAGAGCCCGACTTCTAACAACCCTTAATAATATATTGGTAGGTTCATGTACTTCATATTCTAAATATATACGAAGTGTTTGGGTTGTCCAAATGTTGTGTACTTGTATAATTGAATTTTAGCTTATGTCATCTTCGTAATTGAGTAATTATAGTACTATTTATGGAGGTTAATTTGACATAAAAATAAGTTGAGATTGTTAAGTGATTTCAAATTATGTACAAGGTAAATGAGAAAAATGATTTATATAATAAATTATTGTAATATGCCATTTTTGAGGTCACAATATTTTCAAGTGACCACTATTTGAGTGTGGATTTTTATTGGATTTAGATGGAGATAATTCAAGAGGTAGTCCATGCATTGTTAGTTGTGATTTATAATATGGATATCCAAAAATTTCATGCAAGTAATTCAAAAGGAATGATCTATCAATGATGTAGAGATATGTGGTTAATTAGATAGTAATATTAATTGGGAATAATTAATTGGTTATGGATTTAGTACTTAGCAATATCTTCCACCATAAGATATTCATTAATAGGTAACGTAAGTATTTATAATCACTTTAGAAAAAAAATCAAGGGATTGATACACATGTGAAATTCATACATTCATCAACATAAAATGAAGAAACAATGAGATTCATAAAAAACGTTATATATATATATATATATATATATATATTCAACATCATCTAAATTGTTCATTTAAAAAAAAAATGGCAACTCGTGGCTAATATACAAAGAAACAACAAGTGCCCTAACATAAAAAACATCCATATCGTGGCCTATATACAAAATGGCAGTAGTTGGTCAATAATTGACCACTGCCACCCTTGCCACCCTCAAGAGCATCCTAGAAATCAATCTTTATTATCTTGCTTGAGGAAACACCTCGAGTTTTTTTTACTCTTGGGTGTGCTTCGACGCTCTAGAGACTGCATAAAGAATAAACATTGTTATAAGTTTTTTTCCTCAATGAATTAATAAACATGAAAAATAATACTTTGTAATTTAACCTAAGATAAATCATTGCATATTATACTGTCATTCATGAGGGTGTTACCCTCCTCCACAACCCTAGTTTTTCTGTGATGCCACCCTGCATTAGTTAAAAGGATCAATTCAAGAAAATTAAACAAATATGCGTAAAATCAAATTCATGAAACATAAAAAATTATCGTCAATGCATTATCTCACCTGGGAATATCTCAGGCCTCAATGGAAATTCACTAGAAAATGGAGCACCAGGTTGTACAAACTGCTTCCATACAATCTCTACTATGGAAGTCTCGGTCAATGGGGATGATGGAAATGATCGGGTGGGATGTGATGGTCACCCACAGGCTGTACCAGTGATTGCAACTCCCTAGGCCTAGAAAAAGGTAATGCAGAAGCAATGCCTAGGTGCCTATGGAGTGAAAAAGTACTATAGCTACCAAATATATCTACATCTTGCATACATATTAATAAAATTGAACTATGAGTATCAACTAGTAAAATTAAAAAACATAAACACAAACAATTTCAGAATTATACGATATTTAACTCTACAAATGATACCTATGATGCATGTGACTTGTCCATCCTAGATGGAGAGTCCCCAACACCGCTTACTCCCAAATCCTATAAAAACATGATAACATTAAAAATTTGAGTATGCAATAAAATAAAGAAATGACTAATGTGAATTTATAATATGTGACACATTTCTGAGTGTGAGGTGCACCCAATGAACATGAAGCCTCTACTGTTGCATCAGTGTTGGGGATATGAACTGATGCATCGCTCGACGTAGAGGCTCTACTTCTAGGACGTAATAACTACAAAACAACATACAATGAAATATCGATATAAATACACATAATACAAAATAAATATATAACGATAAAGAAAATAAAGAGGGTTACAGTACTAACCTCCTTCATGAAGCTATGTTTTCCACTGGGATCTATAGGCCCATAGCATGTCTTCCCGTAGCTTGAGCATCTGTGAGGTTCACTCGGAAAACTACTATGTCCATGTTCCCTCTCCTCACTATAATCTTTCGTGCATGATGAACCTCTAACCCCTCTATCAATGTCACTGGAAGGATCCTCATGCCGAGATAGCACAACAAAGTTACCGGGTTGCACTAAGTTACAATTCAATGATGAAATGACTATATTTACCTATTACAAGCTCTCTGCAATATGAGGATGTTGGGTATAGGGGTCAGGCCTTCGCCTGGGGGGACGAGGACCTAACAAGGGGTCACGCTTGGCATGCTCTTGGTCCTATGCAGACCCTAGACCCACCCCATGGAATTCTCCAATGTCAAAGTAGTTGGCATGGTTACCCATAATAAACTCATCCCATAATTTTCTCATAAAATATAAGGCCACCTTTGTGTTATTATGGGGAGGTTTATCAAAAACCATATACCACCTATCGATCAAATTTTGACTAATTTGAGGATGGATGCACCAATCAATAGAGCTGTGTTTCTTGTTCAATGGTAGTTCTTGTCCAATTCTAGGATCTGTAAAAATATACAATATTTGTGGTTTTGAAATGCCCAACTTTTTCACTTGGTTTATGTCCAAACTAGTGTTGTAGTACTCATACATTCTTGCCCTATAATAAAAAATACAGGTCAATTTCACTTGGGCACTTGAAATGGAATTCACAATGATGTCCAAAGAAGTGGTCAACGGGAGTCTGCTAGGCTCTCTAGTGTCCCCTAATTGTTCCTCAAAGGTTCTTAATATAGCCAACAACTCTTCAATTTAAATGTTTACATTGTCCCCTAATTGTTCCTCAAAGGTTCTTAATATAGCCAACAACTCTTCAAATTTAATGGTTACATTGGGGGGTTGTCGTGGGTTGGGGTTTTATCTTTTTGATTTTCTTTTGAGTGGTTTACATTGTCTCGGGGTTCGATTATATTATATATGCTGCAATAAATTTTAATTCTTGAAGAAAAAAAATAAATTGAAAATGAATAAATTGAGTTAAAATATAATAAATTAAACATACATGGACAAGATTCTCCCTCTCTAGCTCATCTCTAGCTCCAGTCTAGCTCCTCAATTCACTCTATAACATGCATGCGTCCTCTTGAGTATGCGTTCTTATTGCATGGCTTGCCACTTTTTCATGCATTCTCTCTAGTGTGTGTTCGTAGTGCATGGCTTGCCACTTTTTCAACCATGAGCTTCTTGCACTTACTCCTTTATTTTTTAAGTTTTATGTTTTAATTGAATTTTATTTACTAAAATTCAATTTTTTTTTATTGGATTTAATTTCTTTTTAATTATTTACTTTTTCTTTATAGATTTTGGTTGAAAAGGTATTAGTAGTTAAAGGGGTGATTTTGAAAAATTTGTATCTTTTTAACGCCAGAAAAGAATGTGTTGCTACTAAGAGCACCGGATTCCGTGGATGGTTTTAATATTTTGATCTAATTGGTGATTTTAATAATTTTATTGCAACTTTTAAGTTCATAATTTCAAAAAAATAATTTTAATCTAAAAAAAACATACATTGATATTGGCACAATTTTTTAATTCCTTATTTAATCAAAAGTTTTGGTAGCAACATTACCATAATTGTGAAATGTGATATCAAATTTCACCTCTAAACAAGATTCACGGATTAACTTAAATGTTTTTTTAAACATACATTGATATTGGCACAATTTTTTAATTCCTTATTTAATCAAAAGTTTTGGTAGCAACATTACCATAATTGTGAAATGTGATAAATTTCACCTCTAAACAAGATTCACGGATTAACTTAAATGTTTTTTTTCAACATTTTTCATAATGTAATAAGATTAATTTTTAGAAAATTAATAGTATAAATTTTCAAATCAAATTAAAAATAATCATTTTTTACAATCTTAAAAATTAAAATTTTTAAAAAATATAAATATATATAGTTTAATAGTTAAGAATACATATTTTTTTTCTCAAATCCATAAAAGTAGAATATCTACACATCCATAGAATTTAGAATTTAGTAATCATTAGTAGATATATACACAAATTTAATAATTAAATGATTATTATTATTATTATATTCAATTTATTGTTTGTTTCAATTTAATATTATTTTTGACAAATATAATATTAAGTGCAAAGGTTTTCATAATTATTCATAATGAAATGAATTAGAATCTTCTTTATTTTATATACACAAATTTAATAATTAAATGATTATTATTATTATCATATTCAATTTGTTGTTTGTTTCAATTTAATATTATTTTTGACAAATATAATATTAAGTGTAAAGGTTTTCATAATTATTTATAATGAAATGAATTAGAATATTCTTTATTTTATATACACAAATTTAATAATTAAATGATTATTATTATTATCATATTCAATTTGTTGTTTGTTTCAATTTAATATTATTTTTGACAAATATAATATTAAGTGCAAAGGTTTTCATAATTATTCATAATGAAATGAATTAGAATCTTCTTTATTTTAACTTTGAAGAGTGAAAATGGCCACGTCCTCCAAATTTTATGATTACACTGTGTAAGAGATTTTACTCATTTAACTAATCTTATAAGCTTAATCATATACATCCATGAAAAATCTAAATAATGGATCCGTGATTTATTATCCATAAAGTAATAGACGAGACTTCCATGATATATTGAAATGTAACATATTTGAATGATTGATTGTTGAAAAACGTCAATTTTGTTTTCATAAATCAGGAAGATCAAATTGCGCCTTAATTTGCGCAATTCTACTTTACTATCGCCCGTGATTAACGCTCTTATGGTGTCTGAGTTCCACTTGGCCACATGATAAATGAAACTGTAAGTTGCATGTTCCTCAAAGTAAAGTGCTCACGTCGTTGTGATGACGCGGACTCTGTTGAAAAAAGCTACTATATCTCAGCCTTACTAGGATTCTGACCTCTGCATTCTGAAACAGAGTTCTACGATTTCCTCTGCATGATTAACAGTTCATGAAATCAGTCTCATTGTTTATCAGCTTCCATTCATTTGTTTTGAGAAATTGAAGATCCATGGCATCCTTTTCTGGACACAATCAGGATTATCTCGAGTGCGCAGGGAATAGCGAACCTGATTTTCAGGATAAAAAATCAAAACACTATGTTATTAATCATCTTGGGAATCAGCCTATCGAGTTTTCTCCAGAGGATATTGTACCGATAAACTGTGAATCCTGCGTAGATATTACAACACAGGCCATTAATCAATACTCATGCTCCTGGCAATGCACTACTACATTTGTATGAGTCAACAATGGAATCTTTGGGATGGCAAGAGATTATCAATCTGCTTATGGCCGAGGAGGAGCAAGAAGTTGCGTCACTCCATCGTCCATCTGCGGGTGATAAGACGGTGTATCCTGAAACTAAAAGCACAGTGAGAGAAGAGCGAAAGGATTCTGGTGCTTGTACTCTGCACAATGGGGAGAATCGTCATACAATAATTGATATAAGCCAGGGTATTGATAAACCCTTAGGGTTTAGAGTTATGAATGGTCAATACTCTCCAGATTATGAAACGGAAATACCCCGTGGTAAAAAGAATATATTTCATGCAAAGATGAAGGAAAGAAATCTCGATCGACATGTCAGTGGGGGTTTTCTCCAGACACATGTGCTGGTTTCAGCGCAAAAGGAACCTTTCAGGGTTAAGGAACTAAAAATAACTAAGTGGTCATAATGTTTTTTTTTTTTTTTATGTCAGTTAAACCTATTTAATAACGGCTATATTGTGTTTTTATTAGTATTCCAACTAGTTGATTCAATTTTTAAGATTTACTTGATATGTGGTTTCAGAAATTCAAGACAAAGAGATGCAAGTCTGCTCGAATTTCAAACGATTCCAAAGATCGTGAAGATAATTCGAACCCTAAATTAGATGTTTAAAGGGACGACCATCCTGGATTGCTGCCCAACATTGTCAAGGAGGAACCAATGGCCGAGTCTCAAAAGGATTACATCTACGTGAGAACAAGAAGAGGCCAGGCTACTGACAGGCATAGCCTCGCTGAAAGGGTAATACATGCATATAACACTAATGATTTAGTTCAAACCAAACTACAACTAGTAGATTGTCGCCATTATATCCCCATCTAATGCAGGTGAGAAGGGAGAAAATCAAAGATAGAATGAAAATTTTACAGGACCTTGTTCCAGGCTGCAACAAGGTATATATATTATCCTTTTGCTTCGTTTAATTTAATTGAAAGTTGACAATAATTATTGATTGAATTCGTACTTTAGTTCGATAATTTGATGATTTATATTAACCCAGTTATTATCATTGAGTTGGATATTTATGTGGTATGTGAGAGTTCTCAGAATGCAGGCAACGCACTTATGTTAGAGGAAGTCATCAACTGTATTCAGTCCTTGCAAAAACAACTGCAAGTCAGAAATACCAGAATAAAATGGCGCAGAATAAACCAATAATTAAATGTGTGATTATGTTTATATTTCTTTGCTGGACTATACCAATAACCTGTATTTTCAGATTCTTTCAATGAAGCTCGCCTCCGTTCCTCTTTGTGATCTTGGATTTCAAACAAATAGCCGCCCTTCTAAGGAGGTAACCATTATTGTGTGTCGTTATCTACCTCACATTGTCTTGTTTTTGGAAAGTAAATATTTGAAATATGATATCAGACATCCAATTTGACAATTCCCAACAGTGGTGAAATCTGGGGCAAATTTAGGACATTCACAATTCCCAACAGTGGTGAAATCTGAGGTAAATTGAGGACATTCATATCGCACCATGATGCACTCTGACACCAGGGAATTATTTGTCGCCTCCCCTTGAGCAGCAGTGAAAAAAAAAGATTTACTGAACCCTGAGATATCATATAAGGATCGACGTCGGTGCTAATTCAAGGTTGTTTGGATTATTGTTATTAGGTAGAAAGTCGTACACTGATTTTTTTTTTTTTTACTATAAATTCTAATTTTATGATTATGTATTAAAGATGTTATAATATTTTTTTAGTGATTTTTTTATAAAAGAAATTTTATTTTCTTAATAAATTTGAAATTACAAATTTGTTTCACTATTAATTTTTTATCATTTTACTATATTAAATTTACATTTCTACTCAGTTTTTCATATCTAATATACACCTAGATACAATGGCAACCACCATAATTACCCAACATTTACAATGTTAGATTTACAATTGTGCCACTTTTTACACATAACATGACACCAGCCATAATTCTTCATTCTATTAATGATTAACGAATTCTGTTGTAAGTCGTTTCATATTCTTTGTTCTTCGTTTGTATTCAAGTTAATTATTTATTATTTCCAGTAATAAAGTTAAATATGTTTTCCATCAAGTGAATCAATCTCCTCACTCACTATACGCGATGTGTGTGGTGGCCTTCTCTGAGGGGATGGATGCATGACCAGTTGGGCTTTGAAGAAGACTACGAGGAGGGGAACCCCGCAGTGCCTCTGCAAAAGAAGTGGGGATACATTTTATCTCTTATTAGCATAGGAGTATCAATCCGGTAGAATGTCTTGTTATTAATACTTTATATGTTTTAGAGTTAGGGTTTTTAATAATATATTATTAATAAGGTTAAGGTTATTAGACTTATTATTAATGTATGTATTATTAATTGTATTTTCTAAATGGACAGAGTTAAATAGCCTGTAAAGCAAGTCATTTAGAACCTCTTTCATGATCGGCGTATACAAATTCTAATACTTATATCTTTTAAAGTTAACTGTTTTTTATCCCTACCAAAACTGTAAATTCTAATACTTATATCTTCTAAAGTGAACTGTTTTTTATCCCTACCAAAACTGTAAAGTAAACCTTAATTAGAATTTGTAAATGAAATAAGTCTTTTGGCTTTCAATCATGTGGCTGTATTGTGGCTGTGCCAGTAAAATCATATATTGGAAATATGTAATTGATTGAATGTTCAGAGTGACTTTCAGCGTAAGGCTACGTATGTTAACATTTAAGATGTTATGTAAATTCGGTCAAGCTCATAAGTGAAGTTATGGTATTCCCTTGAGGTTATATGTTAGTATTGCTAAAAGAATAAATCTTGAAATGTAACTTTAGCTATTCTTTTCAATAAATTTTGGGCATTGGATATCCCATGTTAAGTTTACAAAAAGATTTAGTCTTCCAATGTACTTTGTACTTTGACATATTTTTTTCTACTCTTCCAATGTACTGCAATATAATATCATAACTCATAGTGGAATATTTTTATTGTGGAGAAATATGTGTTTTAACCGTAAGACTCTGTGTTCATGTCGTTTTATTTTTCACCGTTTTAGTTGTAAGATCACTTCTACGGTTATTTATAAGTTGCAAAATTGTAGTTTATCTTTTCTTTTTTTAAAATTAGTACATTTTTAATATTACTTTTTTTTTTTCTCATATTTTCTATTTATTTCAAGACTTTATCATCTGAGGGGGGGCCTCCCAAAGTTATTCTAGAGAGTTTTTAAGTATATATAGAATCATTAGGAAAAATGAGAGAAAAAAGAGATACCAAATTCCAAATAAAGTCAGAATAGTTAGAAAAAATGAGTGAAGAAAGAGAAGTAAAACTCCAAATAGAGCTACAGACAATGATTGATAGAAAAATTAGACTCTTTGAAGATATGATTCAAAATCACACAGAGGATGAATTGTTAGGGATCAAGAGTCAATTGCAGACAATGGAGGTTAGAATTCAAGAAATGGAAAAAAAAAAAAAATCAACTGAAGAAGGAGAGGTTGAAGAAAGATTAGAATTCAAGAAATGGAAAAACAAAAAAAATCAACTGAAGAAGGAGAGGTTAAAGAAAATCACAACTTGAGAGATAGGAATAAAGAGCTAGAATAAAAACTAACCAACAATAAATCACATATTGAAACAACTTACCTGGTAAAAGCAAAGAGGATAGGAAACATAATTGATCACAAAGATAGGTTGATCTGTGTGAAAGTAAGTTGTAATGACCATAACTATAGCATTCTAAATCTCTCATCTTAAAAGGATCATGAATATTTATAAATGAAGACCTCATTCCCGAAGACCAAGTTGAATTAAGGAAGGAAGTTCAAAAGGTAAGATAAGTCAGGAAAGAAGGAAAATGGAAAATAATTAGAAATCAAAAGCTTATTGTTAGGGATAGAGACCAAAAGGATAGTAATAAATAGGAATTTGGGACACTCATCATTTGTTGTGGCTTTCCATGGTGCAAAGGCCCTATGATAAGTTGGATCTTAAGTGATATTCATATTATTTATCTAGTAGAAACTTGGGAGCATGAAGAGTATAAGCTCCCTAACATAGAAGGATTTATCTTGTGGTTGACATGGAACAAAAATTCCTACCGTAGAGGGATATGAGGCATATCTTGTTATATTAGAAAGATCACTTGTTATATTAGAAAGATCATTTCTCCTCACATTCAACTTCATAAGATCGACCCTCTCAATCAATACATTTAGATAGAAATTTTGCAAATCAATGCTAAGAAGATGTATATAGAAATTTAGTATTTTGCACCTATTAGATCTATTTTTTTATAAGAAAAACAATCTAGATAGAAAATGTCCCTATACTAATTTAGAAAAAGATATTTATAGTTTGAAAAATGGAGGTAATATTTGGGATTGAGCTAGTCAAGCACTTCATCTCTCAAGAACTAATAATTTGCAATGGAGTATTGAAGTGGCCCAACTCCAACCAGATGACTTGTATTTACGGGATAGGTAGTAGTGTCATATATTATGTGATATATGATATCCATGTTTCCAACCAAACAAAAACTTTTGACCTTTTAAATGATCGTTAACTTGACTCTGATCATAGACCTTTAACCCTAACTCTAAACTTTGTCATACATAGTAGTACCATTGAAGAGAATTCTAATAATCAAAGACAATTTCTCTTTGAAAAATTAAAGTTGACCTTTTCTTAAAGGATTTAAATAGTGAATTACATCTCCTAACTTATAAGGACAACATTGAAGATCTCTATCATAATTTTAGAATTACTCGTTCCACTTATATTAACAAGTTCTCTTTCGAGGTGTCCTGGAAAAACAATAATACAACAACCAACCCTTGGTGTGATAAAGAATATAAAATTGCTAGGAAATTCATTAGGGATGCTTCTAACGAGTCCTTAAAAATCAATAAGATCAATATTTGCAAATCCCTAATTAAAAGGAAAAGGAAGGTATTGTATCAATAAAAGGAAAGAGAATCTTTGACAACTACCTAATATTGATCCCAACAAGCTCTACAGGCAAATTCTAATCTACAAGACTAAATAATATAATATGATTCCCTTAAGGGATTGGAATTCTTATCTTAAAAGTCTTAACAAGTTCCCTAATGTCATGGACACCATTCCTATTGTCCCTGCAAAGGATAATTTTTTTTCTTTGGATGACATAGAGTTTGGGGTTAATCAACATGCAAATGGGAAAATTAAGGACATTGAATTCTAGCAAGATGAAATTTTTAAAATCGGAGAGACTATCCTCATTCCTCACATACACAAGCTCTTCAATTTAGCAGTCAAGCAGCACTTCTGTAAACCCTGAAGGTAAAGCCTCATTGTTTCTATTTTTAAAAATGGGGATAGAAAAAATCCCTCTAATTATAGGACCATTATGATTAGCCAATTTTATCCAGGGTTTATGGAATTATTTTGGAAAATAAGATTAGGCTTTGGATAGAAATTCATAGTGAACGAGCTAAAGGCCATGGCGGGTTTAGGAGTTATCATTCAACTGTGGACTATATTGTTACATTTAGGATCATTGCAGAGGAGTTCCACAATACTAGAACCAATATTTTTTGTTTTTTTTTTTACTTTAGAAAATATTTTGATACGGTTCCCTATAAAAACCTTTGGGATAGGTTGGAAGAGATAAAAGTGCCTCTCGATTTGAGGGTTGTTGCAATAAGTTTGTATGCGAATGTTATTTCCGAGTTTAAGAACATTGAGGGCTTGTCGAAAGAGATTAACTGGAGTATTGGAGTCAAAAAAGGTTGTCGCTTGTCCCCTACCCTTTTGGCATATACATTGACAAGTTATAAGATTGCTTGGACGAAGTGGGTTGTGTTAGACCTACTCTCATTGTTATAGTCATCAATATTCTTCTTTATGATGATGTTATCGTTCTTATGGCAAGGAGTCCCCACGATATTGGAAATAAACTAAGAATATGTTGATGCAAAAGAATGATCAATCTTAATACCAACATTTTCAGATTTTTCTTAGATAGAGCAAAATAAGCAGGGCCTCTTTTACAAAAAAATCAATTAATTCTCAAGAAATAAAAGACCTTGGAATTAATATTGATTTTTAATTTAATTATGTCAAAATGAAAATAAAACATTCAATAATTTGAACATTTTTTGAATAGGTTTAGAAATAAAATACTTGATAAAGGTAACACACGAAACTCAAAATCATCAAAAGATTTTATTTAGTCAAATCTAAAATACAACCAACAAAGTTCTTCATACCCCAAGGGTAAGAACTGGAATGAAACTTAGCAATCAACGATGGTATTTTGCATCATACAATGACCATTGGTGTCATCAAGTGAAACCAAGAATGAAACAAAGCGGAAATGACATGCCACAAATGTCACTTTCTTGACTCTACACAAAACCCTCAATCAATATTGAAAACTAATCCATAAATCTAACAAGAATATGCGACTATCAGAGACAAATGATCAAACTTGTGAAATATATCAACAAATCAATACTTAGTCTCCTCGTTGCCACCTTCAGTCTATGATCCTGCTATCAAAAAGAAGTCCTTAACACTTATGTATTTAAGAGATGAATGATATAGAAACAAAATTTCACTTAAGAAGCAAGAGTAGACCTTATCAGAGTTTTTCTCTCTATCACTCTCTTTTTTCTTGTCCCTTGAATTCTTATTTGATTCTTCTCAAAGTAATTTAAGGAGTTCAACTAATTTTAGTTATGTCATTAACTAATTTTAGTTAACGGGGAAAACTTTACAAAATAATAATAATATTTAACCATAAAGAAAGTAATTTAAGGAGTTCAACTAATTTTAGTTATGTCATTAACTAATTTTAGTTAATGGAGAAAACTTTACAAAATAATAATAATATTTAACCATAAAGATAAATAAATAGTAACTAATAGGTGGGGACCCTCTCATTACATTTTTATTTTCAAACAAATTTCCCCATGTTCCTCCTTTAAAATAGAAAAAAATGGTGTCATCATATTCTCATTTAATTACTCACATAAACCATATCAGAATATGCTCATAGAAAAATAATGTAAACAACCTCGTGCCCCTGATTAGTAATATATTTACCAAAAATCAATATATCAAATTGTTTTCATAATTATTTCCAAAGTAAATACTACATCAGTTGCTAATAAAATGACCATATATGTCCAAAATGATAAATTATCAATCTGTCCAAAATATACCCCTATCAAAAAATGATCATATCTCTCCCAGTAATGAAATATCATCATAATGAGAGACAATTTTCCTTTTCTCACTTCTGTTTGACCTTGTTACCTTCATGACTTATCTTCTTTCATCCACAGGTGATTTTCCCTTTTTTGTTGAAAAAACTCATCTATAATGTAAAGTAGAGTCATAGTATGCATACAATAGCTAATAATCATCAAACACTATTTACATAACATACTGTAGAATAGATTTGTGCAACAAAAAACAAACATGCAAGAAACCATGGTCACATAGGAAGAATCACCAAAAAATAATCATTATATTAAAGAAAATTGGAACTTAAGTGAATTTGGAAATATGGTAAGGTTTCTAATGTGCATAAAATTGAGTAATGAAAGGGAAAGATAATAATACATGTTCTCAAAACATACAAGTGAAAACTTGTTCATCCTTAAAAAAAAAAAATGTATTTATTCTTGCCTCATCAAATACCCATCATTACTAATTTTAATTATCAAGTATGCAACATAAAAAAGAATTATAAATTAAAATGAAAATGAAAGCTAGGAATAACTACGAAAAATGAAAATATGGAAGAATTTGGCCCTGATCAAACTAGACTTTTTAACCATGCCACAACATCATTTTGGTTATGATCTCATCATACATCAACCATAAAATTTCCTTTTAAGTATTAATATCAATATGGTAGAATAATTCTAACTTTTAAAGGGCAACAAAATGAATGATATTTTGAAATGATAAATGAAATTTGGGAGAAAGGGAATAATTAATAAAAAGTGGAAATATGAGGAGCTTGGGCATGTATATATACAATTATATATAAAATTAAATATGTGTCATATTCTTTTAAAAATAAGTAAATTATGTTAAAGTCCCAAATCACATCTCATCATATGAAATTTATAAACTGTCTTCAAACAATATATTTCTATTGCTTTTAAAATTTTCAACAAACAATATATTTCTATTGCTTTTAAAATTTTCAATAGAAAAATGTATTGGATAGACTAAGCACAATCATAAAATGCAAGTGATTTCAACTTAGCATACCATCAACTTAAATGACATAATCGATAATCAGTAAGACTCTACCGATCGTATAGTGAGGATTGAATTGGGAATTTTTTCTATATCCTTTTCAAAATCAACACCCCATCATAATCAACGTATAGTGAGGATTGAATTGGGAATTTTTTTTATATCCTTTTCAAAATCAACACCCCATCATAATCTTGTAGGTTAATAAAAATATGCAACGAATTGAATTTCAAGTTGAGGAAATTTCAATAGTTTTTGTGTGCGGTAAAAAAAATCACAGGTAGCCAACACTTCCCATTTTTACTTTTCATTTATCAACAAAAACAATTGAGCATCACTCTGCACAAAGGAGCCACATGAAAATGTCAAATATACCACATAACAACCACTTCCAAAACAAAATTTCCACGTTTTCCTTCCATTTTATTCACAATCAAATTCGAACTCAAAGTGTCATTCAATATTTTCTTATGAAGAATGATTCAAAGAGTGTTATAGTTACCAAACCAAAAACCCACTTACAATTCCAGAACAAATTTTGGCTATGGGGAAGTTTAAAGACTAGGGTTAATTTTGAAGGATTACTCGGCCTTTTCACATATGGGTTCAAAATTGGATTGTACAAACCTCACATTTTTGTAAAAAAATATCCTTAGCTAGATATCAAAACTATGATAAAGAGGGATGCGAAAACAAACTGGACAGAAGTTCGAAATAACCCATAACTCTATTTCCAAACAGAGGGTAAAATAATACAGGGTTCTTTCATCAAGTATACGACTGCTAGGGGTGGTAAGATGATTTAATATCTTAACATAAGCAAGGTCTAAGACTGTGCATAAAAAAACAGGGATTTCAAATAACCATTCATGAGTATGTATTGCAAGAGAGCAACCATTACAACCCATCAAGATTTTATCATAATTTTTAAGATAAATGAAGCAGCAAAAAAACTAATGAGAGCTCATTGATACCATCACATTTCTTTTTTAAGAAAATGGGGTTAAATAACCAAACCAAAAACACGCAGCAAATTCATTCACCGTTACATAGAGCTATACCAAAATTTATAATGCATTTGATAAGAATATCTACAGGCATACCTTCACCCACAACATGTTCCCTTCACGTAACGAGGATTTTTAGCCATAAAAAATCTGTGAGTTAGGGTTTGAACAAAATGTTATTCTTTCAGAGCTCAATTTCGCAGACCAAACAGAATGAAAATAACAAATATCCAAGGTGGTAACCGTAACAAGAAACCTGCTTTCATGCATTCAATGTATGAGGTTCACGTCACCTCAACATTTACTTTCCTTTCCACATCACAATTCCACAATTCCACTAATCCTCCCAATCCAATAGCATGGAAACATATCATGCCATGTATGCAAAAGTTCACGTGCTTGCATCACCATATCACCATTTTTTAAATTCCCTCGAAATAACAGTCCATTCGATACATCAAATAAACTTTATATCACGATCTATATAATAGACATATAGATTTTTTGAAACAATATTTGTGTAATATCAAGAGACCATACAAAATTAATATGAGGAATTTGTAATATGGAACATGCGTATTGCTGAATCAGAGGTTCATCCTTTTTAATCATATCATATTCAACATACATATGTAAGAACAAAATCTAACATACCATATAAAAGATTGTATTGTGTTGATTGAATAGACTTCATGTTGGTTTGTTGTGAAAAAACTTTTCAAAGTGGATCCATTGTACCTTTTGCAATTATTGTACCTTTTGCAATTATTGTATATGAGATATTCATCGTATACAAACATTTTAATAACGAAACAAAACAATAATCTTTATGTAAAATAATGTGACATGGGTTTGTTGTGATGAAAAAAACTTTTCAAAGTGGATCCATTGTACCTTTTGCAATTATTGTATATGAGATATTTATCCTATACAAACATTTTAATAATGAAATAAAATAACAATCTTTGTGTAAAATAATGTAACATGGAGGATAATCCAAGACAAAACATTTTACTTAATCAACTATAAATTTATAAACACAAGTGAATGATGCATCAAATATCTTAAGGAAATTGGTAGAAATTGTAAAATATCAATCTTTGGAGAGGAAATGAATGTCGATTTTTCTTTTTATCTAGGGAGCCCCACTTATAGTTAAGTATTTATAATTTATAGATAATTAATAAATAAAAATTATTAATGCCTTGCAACCATTTGGGGGTAGGTGGTTAGTTCACGATTTTATGAGTCAATAGAATCTTCAAGGATTTTTGCTCCAATATGGGTACATGACTATTAATACAGAAAAGACGAAGGTGATGATCATTAAATCCTCATTCATTTGTACCTTTCAAAGTGTATTTTGGTATCTCGACACTCATTGACATTAATGGTGAGTTGTCTTGCATTAGTTAACAACATACATCAATGAACAGTAATCCAATGAGTTTTTCTCATGTCCGACTTCAAAACATTAATTCACATGACAAAAATTGTACCACACACTCAAAACACTTGAAGACTATGGTTTCATATTTTGTAAAATTGTTGTATCCTTTTTCCTTTACAAATAAAGGGGGAATATTGATTGTTGGAGTAAGTAGGGAAGATTGTTTCAAAAAGAGAAAGTCTATTTGAGATTCTTTCATCTTTACAAAAGACCATCTCATTATAGATCTTGAGAAAACTGCCCCTGTTTATTTATCCATAAATTAGTCCAGTCTTACCACTGCATTTACATTCTTTAGGGGATCAATCCCTCCTCTTAAAATTTCATCATTCAACACCGACAATATCATTTTAGACATCCACAAACAATATACAATATTTCCTATAACAGATCATCATCTTTAGATTTCCGCTAGCATATTCATTGTCTCCTTCAGTGATCTTCACATATGTTTTTCTTCATTCAACCATATATTCAATGTGTGGCTCTCTCAAATCATCATGTATCCACATAGGTAGTTGGATAAGCAATATTTATTACTATGCAGCCATCTAACTTTGTAATTTATGAACATTTAAATATTGAAGTTCTTTTTCCTTCACACTTCACCTCCTTATTCCTTTTTCATTTCATTTAACCTTGCTTGATTATTACACCATTAAAATTTTCCCTTTGGCGTCATTAAAATTTGAGTAACCCTAGGGTAAGACATATATGTTCCTACTCAAGACTTGTATTGTATGTCGGCTTAAAGAAAAATCATTATTCTTATTTTCCTTTTCTTACATCCATTAAGAGGAACACAAGAACTAGTTAGATCATTAAGTTGTGTTCCTCCCATCCTTACCAAAGTAAAATATATATATATATATATATATATATATATATGAAAAAAAAGAGTCTTGTAAAATAAGGCAAGAAACAATCATTTCATAGAAGAAAACAAAACTAGATATTATGATCCAAATAATTTTCATTCATTCATACCTTTGTTGCATGAGAACATGCAAATACTGGAGTGTGGGGGATTGAGACCTGGTTTTGCCATAATTACGATGACCATTTAAGTTCATTGTTACCCCCATTTACCTTCCATTCTCATTATTTTATCATTTTTCATTACCACATATTATCCATTTTGCATTATAAGAGCTTAGACAGGCATGTGATTATTAAAATAAATGTTTTTCCATGTTATGATGGTTACCTAGGATTGATTTTGTACTTTCCTAATTGTTGTTGGTGCTCAAACTATACTTCTAACATCTTGAAGGAAATCTAGTAGCAGATTTCCACCTACAAGAAATCTGGTAGTGAACAAACACTTACAGGAATTCCAATAGTGACCGCCACCTATAAGAAATCTGATAGCACCTCCATGTTCATGGTAGTTGCACCTCGTGAGGGGAAAATCAAAGTTATGGGTTTTTTGGGGGGGACGCCATCGTTGAGTTTCCATTTTGTTCAAAGGAACCCAATGGATCTCTAGAAGGAAAGTGATATATAGACAAACCTACAACCAACTTGTTCAATTTTTCCAACAAACTGACTGGATTTTATGGAATGGATGCCCACATATTCCCCAATGATCATGCAGATAAAATGTCACTCCTTTTTCAACATCGAACCAAAAAATCACAATACATATTGTCTTAACTCGACATAATACCGAACGACATAATACTCTTGTTGAGAGAGCAATTTTGTGGTTGTAACAATTTCCTTTTATGATCTGAAGCAAGGAATTATAAATATTGTATCCACCAACATTGTAGGTCATCGTTTATTGGATTGGATAGTTATTTATCTCATTGTTATTCTTGTTGTGCCAAGACTGTCAATGTTTCACTATAATTTGGATGACAAATCGAAGGGCACTTTTGCTACAAATATTTAGTAGCACATTGTAGTTTCTTGACACAGTGTGTTGGAAGAGGAAGGGCCCCCTCTCTTAAGTATACCCTGCATTTTTTTTTTTGGTTTTGTAGTTATCATTTGTCTTTTCATTTCATATATTGATTTGAGTAGTCAAAATTATAGTCAATTCGATTTTTGTTACTATTTTCCTTTTTAATTCTATTCTTCCTTATATTCATTTACATAGTCAATTTACCTCTACCTTTACTCATGTTTCTTGATTCTTTTAGTTATCACTCTGAAGAATAGGTGTGCACACCAAATTATGGTAGTGTGTTTACTTACTCTCAGTGATCTTGGTGTTAAAATAAGAATCCCAAGTAAACTAAAAAGTGCCAGTCTGAAGAATAGGTGTGCACACCAAATTATGATAGTGTGTGTGTTTTTAATTATTCTTAGTGATCTTGGTGTTGTGAACACAAGAATCAAAAGTAAACTAAAAGGTCACTTGAATTGAACCCATGACCACAAGATTCGTTGAGCTCAGTTTGCATTGAAATTTCCATTTCTTTTATCTTTGATAATACTACATGAAGTCACTAAGTGAATGAGTATGTTAACTAAATCACTCGAAATCTTAATGAAAAGGTGTAATTGATTGGCTAAAGAACATAGCACACTCATATTCTTAATTTCATTTTCTGGGAACAACTTGTCAAATATAGTATTTTGATAACTTGAGTTTTCTTACCTAGTATGCATATATTTTCCCAACACCTCGTAAGATTACGGACATCAAGATTGATAATTAATGTAAACCAATTTAAACAATTAAATTGACCAACAATATGTTGGGTAGAAATTGAATTTGAAGAACTTTCATAATTAATGAGGACTAATGTTCTTGTATCTTCATCGGTTGAATAATGTCTATTGTTAAAATATTCTCCAAGGATCAGGCATTGATATACTTAAATACACTATCGATTATTTATTGCATATCATAAATCTAAGATTGCTAAATTTGTTTTTTCTCTCAAGGGTTAATAAAGACCAGTTTAGAAATATCATGTAGGGAACCCCCGTTGTGCGAAAGGAGAGGCAACCAAAAGTGCATGGAGTTTCTAATGAGGTGATAGTGGGTAAAACTTTGAAGAGTTACCCAAAGGTTTGTACATAGAAGATTGGACTTATCTTGTATGAAGATGCAAGAGGTAATAAGACCAATCATGCCATTTTATATAACACCAATATGTAACTAAATCCATTGAAGTGGGAAGATAAGTTCCACACATATTGCTGAGGAAATATAACAAACTCCTTAATTTCTTTCTTTCTCTATGCACCAATCTACGACTTTGTTGTTAATACCTAACAAATGAATGCTTAGTCAATCATTTAATCAACTACTTAGTCAAGTCTTCTAGTTCAGTGTTGACTTTAAAATAAATATCATTAGAAGATCCAAAGGTCTATTGAACTTGCATAACTTGTTGTTCCAACAATATTTAGCCCTCTCGTTGAACATGGAAAAGAAAGCATTGAGGATGAATCCAAAATATTGTACACTTTTAACAACATTATGAAGCACAAACATATGCTTTGTTTGTGTTAAATATAGAATTATATGGCCATTATCATCCAATTTTTGGAGATTATAAAACATAAGAAAAATCTTGAAGTTTTGAATAAATAAATCATAAATTGGAAAAAATAATTCTCTTAGTTGGAATTTTATTCCAATTAATATTGATAGACTATGAAATACTATTAGTTGGGATTAGATACCAACTAATTAGATGTGGGAGTGTAAACTCATTTATATGTATATTTTGGTTATGTAGTGTACTATTAAGATGGTAATATTTCTAATTAATGATGAGCTAAATCCCACTTCCATTCATTATGTTAGTCATGTAGTTCTCTAAATTTGGGATTCTTTCTAGCTAAAATGGAACTAGATCCTACTTACAATCCTAGATCTTATTTTTACTCCAAGTATTTATTGAGTTTGTTGTATTAGCTTCTCAATAAAATGAGAAGACTTAGTTTGTTATGAAAGCTTTTTATGTTGGAGAGGAGAAAGCTAGAGTTGGAGATCATTTGAAGATTAATGTATGGAATATGCTATGATAGTAATAAAAATATTTCTCATTTTCATTTCAATTATTCTTTATTTTTATTTTAATGTAATTTATTTTAATTAGTTTTTATTAATGTAATTTATAAGTTAAGAAGGACATGTAATTCTCCTTCATATGATCAAGGAATGGTGTTACATTTTTGCATAGAAGAGGATATCCATGACCCTTTAGAGTAGAAGTAGAATATATGTTTTTTATTCATTTCATTTATTTGCTAAGATTTATTTGTGATCGATTGTATGGTGTGAAGATTTAGTTTATTTTTCATAATTTACAATTAACATTCAACCACTAAATTCTATGCTAAACCAATAAAAAAAAATATTGTTACATGAAATATTAAATAATAAGTTGGGCGATATAACAGTAACCTATAGCTACAAGTTTTGCAGAATTTTGAAGTTTGTTACCAAATTCTTATTTTCTCAAAAAAAAATTTAGAGTCTTGCAAAAGTCTAGATTAATATCAACATTCATAGTTTCAAGATAATATGATTTACATAAGTACAAAAGTTCAAAGATGTAAAGAAGGCCTAATATTCTCTATTGTTGCATGACTATTGTATGCCAATGCATTTCCTTAGCCTTATGGATGAAGTTTTCTTTCTTTCCTAATATTTTCATAATGATATCATTGATTTAACCATTACTACCATCATCCCACTTCTTCCTCCACCTACTCTTAACTTACTCAACAAAGTAATTAGGTATTCTTACACAAATAAGCTTACTAGATACCCTAGTTTTCTTCATAAAATAATAATAATAATAATAATAATAATAATAATAAAATAAATGTAAAACTAACTTGTTTTTGGTGGGCATTACACAACAAAAAAAATGAACTTTGACTAGGAAAACCCTCTAGTCATAGTTGGGACGAATCTTGTTTGAAATTTACCCTATTTTTCTTCATAAAATAATAATAATAATAATAATAATAATAATAAAATAAAAAAAATGTAAAACCATGAAAGACTAGATAACTTGTTTTGGGTGGGCATTACACAACCAAAAAAACTAACTCTGACTAGGAAAACCCTCTAGTCATAGTTGGAAGAATCTTGTTTGAAAATTAGCTTGATGAGGAATAGGGTTTGCAATAAATATTTTTTTTTTAATTATTTATTTTTTTAAATTAAAAAAACATCAAGTAATAAATTTCCTCTTCAGTTTTAGTTGTGGTTGAATAAATATTTAGAGGAGTTTTGATGCCACAAATCCATCACAAGTTTTGTTATTTCCTATGAACTATGAGTCCTACTTTGATATAGGTTTTTGCAATATGCTATAGGATTTGTAGTAACTTGCATTTACAATGACTTGTACTTTGCTAAGAATTCGTAGTAATTTGTAGTAACTTGCACTTTGCTACAAGATTTACAGTAATTTGTAGTTTGAAATGGTAATCTAATGAAGCACCCCATGAATCTTGGTGATACTCAATAATCAAAGAATAAACAAATCCATTCTTCAATCATTATAAAATAGCCGAAATGATTAGCTATGGTAGGAAATCCTTAATACATTAGATAAGTTATTGGATATTTTGTGACAAAGTCTCAAGGATAACAATAACCAATGAAGTATAATGTTTTTTTATTGTATTGTACATATGAATGAAGGTTGGAGGTTAAAATGTAGTAGTATATGCAGTATTCTATATTACTACAAGGATGCTTTCACTCTCTCATAATTGTTGGGTTATAGGTTAAACAATGCCATGGCATGAGAACTTTGTTGTTTCACCACATCTGTGCTACATACCAGTCATTCATTTTTTGTGTGCTAATCACCTCTCTAATGCTATGGAAGCCCTCAAATCCCTTTAAGATTGTTACCTTCCAACATAAAGAAAATGACATTATATGGGGAAATGAAGTGCATCAAGGACAAACAAATCACAGGACCAATCCATTATAGTGCACCTATTTTAATGAGCAACATACATAACTATCATAACATACAACATGTTATTACCTATCATAACTTATATGTTTAATACCATGTATCGTATAAAATGTTTAATAAGAGGAAGATACCATTGTTTTAAAGCATAGAAAGTATTGTCATTAAGATCACTTAAATACATGTGACTATTTTAAAAACTAATTATTGTACATCTCACCTCAAGGCTCATTACATACCTAGAGCTACAAAAATTTGTAAAAAAACCAATTAATATACATCTCACCTCAAGGCTCATTACATACCTAAGGTAAGAAACAAAAAATTCTACAAAGTAATAAAACTACAATAATAAGAAATAAGAAAAGTTGCGAACCAACAATAAGAAACACGAAGAATTGCAGAGCAGCAGGTCCTTCCTTTTTGGTAGAAAGTGAGTGTGTAGTACCTAATGTTCCAGTTGCAATTCTAGCTCAAGGTTCAACAACTTATAACATTGTTAGTTCTTAGATATTTGTTTCACACACTAACTGAGTTTCAAAGTTCTAAGATTCTGCAAATTATTTGCTCACTAATTTGTTCAATACTAGATTCATGCAGGTTCAATAAATACATATAAGGGCCCACTGCATTCTTAACGATACCAAATCTAACATCAATACTGTAGAAGAACTCATGCCAACAAATATGTTTTAAGAAGTAAATAGTAATGTGGTTTACCCATCTTCAATTTTTGGTGACACTTCATCTCTCAACGTATAAGGGCCCACTGCATTCATACTAATACCAAATCTAGGGTCAATACTGATAAATTGTGAAGCAAAGAGAAATGCAGAGAGAAAAGAATAGAACAATATATTGAAATGTATGAAGAAGTAAGAAGTACAATGCAATGAGAGATGGTTGAGCTAAATAGGCTCAAGCAAAACGAGAATAGCAAGTACAGGTAGTCAGGACAGCTGGCAGTGTATAGTCAGACTGTTGAGGTTACATTATATTTAACACTCCCTCTTAAACTCAACAGTTACAAACATCAGCACTGATTATGCCTAAGTGTTGTCTTTGAAAATAAAAAATGGATTTTCCCAGTGGCTTTGTAAATATATCAACAAGATGATCTTGAGAACCACAAAATTGTAGTGCAATATCCCCATTATTGACTAGCTCGCGTATGAAATGAAAATGAGTGTCAATGTGTTTACTTTTCTTGTGAAACACATGATTTTTGGATAAAGCAATTGTTGATGTATTGTCATAGGAAATAGGAGTTGGATCCTTTTCTCTATGTGACATATCTTTCAATATTCTTCTCAGCCACATAGATTGACATGAAGCTGAGGTAGCAGTGACATACTCTGCCTCTACAGAAGATATTGAAACAATTGGCTACTTCTTTGATGCCCATGAGATTAGGTTCGTGCCCAGTTGAAAAACATGTCCAGATGTGCTTTTCCTGTCATCTAGGCTACCTGCAAAATCATTGTCTGTGTAACCAGAAAGTTGATTACTATCAGATTTAGTGTATCATAGGCCAAAATTGAGAGTTCCTGCAACATATCTCAAAAAAAATTTCGCCATTTTCCAATGAGAATCTTTGGGGGATTCCATGAATCTGGAAACAAGGCTGGCTTCATACATAATGTCAGGCCTAGTTACTGTAAGATACAACAAACTGCCTACTAAACTTTTGTACAGGGTAGAGTCCACTGTAGGACCTTCATCATTCTTGCTCAACTTTGTGCCTGGTGGTATGGGGGTTTCTGCTGGATTGCATCCTTCCATGCGAAATCTTTTGATGATGTCTGCTGCATACTTTTGCTGACAGACAAAAATGCCTTTGGCTAATTGATGAACCTCAATACATAAAAAATATTTCATTATGCCAAGATCTGTCATCTCAAACTCATATTGCATGGCATGTTTAAAATTTGTTAACTCAAGATTTCTCGTATAGATCATGTCATCAACATATAAACATACAATCAAAATTTTACCATGCTGATCTGTTTTGGTGTAAAGAGTTGGC
>JASDQU010100896.1:79757-92344 GCA_032191745.1 Picea mariana
ATCAGATTGATTGGTGAAACCATCACTGATCAACGCATTGTTCAGAAAATTCTCAAAAGTTTACCAAAGAAATTCGAAATGGTTGTAACAGCAATCCTTGAATCCAAGGATCTGTCAAGGTTTTCAACAGATGAATTAATTGGTTCTCTGGTGACACATGAGACTAGACTGCATCTAACAGATGACTTAATCTCCAATGCTTTCAAAACTCAATTCTCCTTCAGCAGAGGGAAAGGAAGAGGAAGAAGCAGAGGTCACCAAGGAAGAGGGAGCAATCAAAGTAACCCTCACTCCAGTGGAGGTAACAGATAACAATACCCAAATCAAAATTTTCAAGGTCAAAGGCAACAACAACAAAATCAACATCAGAATTTCCAGCCTCAAAGAGGCAAAGGGAGAAGATCAAATGACAAATCAAGTATACAATGCTATTACTGCAAAAAGTATGGGCACTATGAATCTGAATGTAGAAAGAAGCAATCATATCAGCTCTCAGGCAGAGCACATGTCTCAAATCATACGGGAGACACCTCAAGAGGTATGTTTCTCTCATGCCACAAGAC
Source organism: Picea mariana (assembly GCA_032191745.1). Taxonomy (NCBI): domain Eukaryota; kingdom Viridiplantae; phylum Streptophyta; class Pinopsida; order Pinales; family Pinaceae; genus Picea; species Picea mariana. Next base: position 80,321 of record JASDQU010100896.1, read on the forward strand.
TGAACAACAACCCAAAGATCTCTGGTTGTTGGACAATGGATGCAACAATCACATGAAAAGTAACAAAGATTTACTTTCATGCATTGATTCTTCAATCTCATCTGATATTACACTTGGAAATGATTACTCAGTCAAGGTTCAAGGAAAATGAACTGTTCCTATTCTTACTAAACAGAATGTAGAGAAAGATATAAACAATGTCTATCATGTTCCAGATCTGAAACATAATTTGATAAGTGTAGGATAGCTCATTGAACATGGCTATAAGGTACTTTTTGAGGGAGCGTCTTGCAAGATATATGACAAATTCCCAAGAAGAAAATTGATTTATGAAATCCACATGACTCCAAATAGGATGTTTCCCCTTACCCTCAGAACTGCAAATCTGATTCAACCATATGCACAAAGTGCATCTACCCTAAATGAAACAATGGTTTGGCATACAAGATTTGGACATATACCATTTCAGAGTCTAATTCTTCTTTAGAAGAACTCCATGGTCAAAGGTCTTCCTATATTTAAAGAGAAAATTCCCCCATGTGAGTCTTGCATACTTGGAAAACATAAGAGAACTAGTTTTCCACAGTCATCAAATCAAGCCAAACAACATCTTGAAATTGTTCACACTGACCTATGTGGACCAATGCAAACAGAGTCAATAGGTGGTAGCTTTTACTTTCTAACATTTATTGATGATTTCAACAGAAAAATATGGATCTATTTTATTAGACACAAGTCTGAAACATTTACAAAATTCAAAGAATTCAAGGCAGAAGATGAAAAACAAAGTGGCAAATATATCAAAGCACTCAGGTCAGATGGAGGAGGATAATACAACTCCAGAGAATTTGCAAATTTCTGCAAATCACAAGGCATTATCATGCAAACAACAACCAGATATACTCCACAACAGAATGGAGTGGCTGAAAGGAAAAATCAGACAATAATGAATATGGCAAGAACACTTCTTAAAGAAAAAAGTTTGTCAAATAGTTTTTGGGAAGAAGCAGTAGCATGCTTAGTTTATCTCTTGAATAGATCACCAACCACCAGTCTAAAAATGAAAGTTCCTCAAGAAGCATGGAGTGGGACAAATCTCAATGTAGTGCATCTAAGGACATTCAGATGCATAGCATACGCTCACATACCTTACGAATTAAGGAAGAAACTTGATGACAAAAGTGAGAAATGTATTTTCACTGGATATAGTGAAACATCTAAAGCTTACACGATTTACAATCCAATCTCTAAGAGACTAATTCTCAGCAGAGATGTAAGATTTCTGGAAAATCAATTCTAGAATGATTCAGAAAATCAGCAAATGGACAGTCAAAATCCATTGTTGCCAAGTTATGAAAACGCAAAAAATTCAGAACAACAAGTACCTCAAACTATTCTCCCAAGATTGCAGGTACAAAGACAACCTGAAAACTCTCAGGATAACTCAACTTCCAATAGAGAATCATTCTCTGAACCACAGAATCAGAGAACTCAAAGTTTGAGAGAAATCCATCAACAGTTGGATGACTTTGAGCAACACAACCTTTTTTCTTTAATGTCATGTCAACCTACATCCTTTAAGGAAGCAGCTAAGGAGTCACATTGGGTTCAAGCCAAGAACCAAGAAATTGACTCCATTGAGAAGAACAAGACATGGGATCTTTTTGATTTGCCCACTCACAAAAAGAGTATTGGTGTCAAGTGGGTTTACAAAACTAAACTCAATGAAAAAGGGCAGATCAAAAAACACAAGGCAAGACTTGTTGCCAAAGGATTTTCACAACAACCAGGTACTGATTATGGTGAAACTTTTTCTCCAGTAGCATGATTAGACACTGTAAGGACTCTCTTGGCCATAGCAGCACAACAAAAATGGAAAGTATACCAAATGGATGTCAAGTCAACATTCCTGAATGGTTTCTTAGAAGAAGAAGTTTATGTCGATCAGCCACCTGAATTTGAAGTCCAAGAGCACCTAGCCAAAGTATATCGGTTGAAGACAGCTCTGTATGGCTTAAAGAAAGCTCCAAGAGCTTGGTACAACAGAATTGACACTTATCTGATCAAAAGTGGTTTCAGCAAAAGTCAAAATGAGCCAACTCTTTACACCAAAACATATCAGCATGGTAAAATTTTAATTGTATGTTTATATGTTGATGACATGATCTATACAGGAAATATTGAGTTAACAGATTTTAAACATGCCATGCAATCTGAATTTGAGATGACAGATCTTGGCATAATGAAATATTTTTTAGGGATTGAGGTTCATCAATCAACCAAAGACATTTTTGTCTGTCAGCAAAAGTATGCAGTAGACATCCTCAAAAGATTTTGCATGGAAGGATGCAATCCAGTAGAACCCCCCATACCACTAGGCACAAAATTGAGCAAGAATGATGAAGGTCCTACAGTGGACTCTACTTTATACAAAAGTTTAGTAGGCAGTTTGTTGTATCTTACAGCAACTAGGCCTAACATTATGTATGCAACCAACCTTGTTTCCAGATTCATGGAATCACCCAAAGATTCTCATTGGAAAATAACGAAACGAATTTTGAGATATGTTGCAGGAACTCTCAATTTTGTCTTATGGTACACTAAATATGATAGTAATCAACTTTCTGGTTACACAGACAGTGATTTTGCAGGCATCCTAGATGTCAGGAAAATCACATCTGGACATGTTTTTCAACTGGGCACGAACCTGATCTCATGGGCATCAAAGAAGCAACCAATTGTATCAATATCTTCTGCAGAGGCAGAGTATGTAGCTGCTACTTCAGCTTCCTGTCAAGCTGTGTGGCTGAGAAGAATATTGAAAGATATGTCACATACAGAAAAGGATCCAACTCCTATTTTCTGTGATAATACATCAACAATTGCTTTATCCAAAAATCATGTGTTTTACAAGAAAAACAAACACATTGACACTCGTTTTCATTTCATACGTGAGCTAGTCAATAATGGTGATATTGCACTACAATTATGTGGTTCTCGAGATCATCTTGTTGATATCTTTACAAAGCCACTAGGAAAATCGGTTTTTGATTTTCAGAGACAACACTTAGGCATAATCAGTGCTGATGATTGTAACTGTTGAGTTTAAGAGGGAGTGTTAAATATATTGTAACCTCAACAGTCTGACTGTACACTGCCAGTTGTACTGGACAGCTGTACTTTCTATTCTTGATTTGCCTGAGCCTATTTAGCTCAGCTATTTCCCTTTGCATTGTACTTCTTTACAAATTCTTCAGTACTTCTTCATACATTTCAATATACTGTTCTATTCTTTTCTCTCTGCATTTCTTTTTGCTTCACAATTTATCAGCACTGACATGCTAAGACAGCTCATAAACTTCCAACAACCACCATCGTGTTGTAGTTGAAAATTTGAAATTTAAAATTTAAACTAGCGCGCTTCAGGGAAAAAATTGAAAATTTCAAATTTAAACTAGAGCTTCCAATTCTCTTTTCATCACAGTGGAGCAGAGCGCCACAATTCTGTGCCCGTGACAGTGTTAGCAACAGTATTGATAGACAGTACTCGCCAATAATGACAACTTATCTCCGTGTGAGCGTTATCATTCTCTGGCTTGTTAATGCGGCCAATTCATTTTCTAGCTTTGGCACAACAGGGACCTTCGATGACAACAAGAGAGAAATTGTTGCTTTCTTAGCCAACGTTGCTCACGAGACAAGCAGTATGTATCTAATATTATTTTCACATAACCTATGAATCTATAGATTGAAGATTTGAGTTTAGAATTGGTTGTTTATATACATTGACAAATATGGTCTCTAACTGATTGAAATATCTGTGCTACGTGGACGAGATAGCCAAGAGCGAATACTGCGATTCCAGAAATACACAATATCCATGCGCATCCGGAAAGAAATACTACGACCGTGGCCCCTTGCAACTCACAGGGTATGTATATAGGTTTATAAGCCAACAATTATGAATTCTTTTCTGATCTAATATTTAATTTGAATGCTTGGTGACCGTTAACTGTTTGGAGTAACTTTGCAGAGATGCAAACTATGGTGCAGCTGGAACTTATAAGGGCGCGGATCTGCTGAATAACCTTGGATTGGTTGGTCAGGACGACCTAACCTCGTCGAAGACTGTGCTCTGGTTTTGGAATGTGAACAACAATTGCCACATCGGTCAGGGATTCGGGGCAACCATTCAAGCAATCAACGGAGCGATAGAATGCAATGGTGGAAGCACCGACCAAGTTAATGACCGCATCAGTTATTATAACAACTACTGCAGTCAATTTGGTGTAGACCCAGGAAGCAACCTTAGCTGTGAAGAATAATTAGCCAGTGGCACTTGATCTCCATCAAAATAATTCAAAATAACCAATAATGTGAAACAGCCAATAAAGCAATAGAGGCTACTTACCATTGTTATTATTACCAGAGCAAGGCACGGTTCATCTGATGTTACAGTAAAAATTCTGCCACTCATAAATAAAAGAACATATTTCTCAAATACAAAGATTTTGTTCTGTTTTTTTTACCTCTTATGATTACGTTTTGCACTCTTGACAAATCCAACAAACTTAAAAAGCTCTGGCATCATTTTTCATGCTAAGTGAATTGTATTTGTGATTAAAGACATCGTTTAAATGTTATATTTTTCTGTGACATCATCCTTATACAATTTTTTTTGGGTGAAATGATAGTGTTTCATTAATTTAAATGTATAAATAAATTCAAGCACCCAAAAAACACCGGAGTATTTGCATTTTAATTTTTTTCCAGATTTCAATTAACTTTTTGGTGAAATGATAGTATTCCCATGTATAAATAGATTCAAGGACCGAAAAAACACTGGAATACTTGCATTTTAATTTTTTACCAGATTTTAATTAACAACTCCAATTTAGAATTCAACAATTTTTTACCAAATTCCAAACAAAATTAATAAGAAAATTCAAAATAAGCCAAAATTATAACGTTTTGAATAAGTCTTGAGGAAATTATATCGATTACAGTATTTCAGTCGACTCTGAATGTGAAAGACTTCTATAATATTTGACCTTGAATAAATAATCTACAGTAGATCAATAAATTCATGGAAAACCACAAGTTTGGGTTTTGCATAAATTAATGTGTTGAAAATGAGGAAACTCTTAATGTCTTTTATTCACTTTTTAAAATCCATAAATTCATTTCCATTGTGAATTTATTAAGCTTTTAAATGTATAAAAACTTGTGTTCACAAATATTAATTTAATTGAAAAAATAATATTTGTACCGTCTTAAACATTAATAATTTTAACTTTGAGTTTATTAAACATTTAAATGTATAAAGATGTGTGCTTTAGTTTATATCAATAAATATTAATTTAATTGGAAAAAATAAATATTTATTCAAATAAAAAATGTTTTTATTGTTTTAAATATTAATAATTAAATAATTAAATAATAATTATAAAAAAAATCAATTTATAATTAAATAGAATTAAGGTATTAATTAATTTCTAAAATATTTTAAAATTTGTCATTTTTAGAGTGTTAAGAAAGTGAAAAATGAAGTACACATATTAGTTCCATTAAAAGGCCTAGAAGGACTATAGCCATCGATAATTGATTGACTTCATATTAATGTCCTTTGAATATAAATTTCAGCATTATTTCTATTGTTCGACCTATAGAACTAAAAACATTGTTTTTTATATAATAAAAAAACCTTATATGTCATCATCTCATTGGAGAATAGATTCAAAATCTTATTGCTATTCCCAATGTTTGAAATATTTAGATATCCAAACTTTTGAGCATCAAGCTCTTTTTAATTTTTTTATTTGTATTGAAATGTTTACATACCGAAAGTTTTGAGCATCGACACTCTTTTTTAATGTTTTTATTATTTCTATTTTATTGAAATGGTTACATACCAAAATTTTTGAGCATTGACACTCTTTTTGAGGTACTTGAATATGTCTGACAGCTTAAATGTTTACACAGTGCGAGGCCCTTAAACATGCATGACAACTTAAATGTTTGCATAGCATGAGGCCCTTAAACAGGCCTGAAAGCCTTAAATGTTTGCATAGCATGATGCCCTTAAACAAGCCTGACAACCTTAAATGTTTACTTAAATAGGCCTGTCACAGTACATTTTTCCTTGAAATTTTCCATACAATGTTGCAGTGAATTTGGACAATATTGTTGTCCACCGCCACTCACATAGCCATCATATGTTCCATACTTCTTCTATGCTTGGAATGCAATTTAGTCATCATTGAAGATACATATATTATTTAGTGGTTCACTAGTTGTTGCTTGTTTGTTGGTTCATTGGTTCATCGGTTGTTGTTTGTTGTTATTTGGTTCAACTTTTCAAGGTTGAGGTCATGCACCTGCAGTTGAACCTGTTGGTGCTTGTTGCTTGCTTTTGTTTCCTTCAACTTTGCAAGGTTGGAATCATGTAGCCATAGTTGGAGTTGTTTTTTCACTTTGCAGGGTTCAAATCTTGCACCCACAATTGGACCTGCGATTCTGTCGTTCATCGTTGACGAGTAAGTTTTGATACCATAGTTTCATTCATATTCATTCTTTGTTGTTTGTTACTTACATTTTGCAAGTAAGAATGTTTAAGTATTTCCACTCGCATGGTCATGATATGTTTCATATTTCTTCTATGCTTGGAATGCAATTTAGTCATCATTGAAGATACATATATTCTTTACTGGTTCACTAGTTCGTTGGTTGCTCCTTCTTGTTCTTTGGTTCAATTTTACAGGGTTGAGGTCCTGCACCTACAGTTGGACTTGTTTATGCTTGGTCACTGGTTTGTTGCTTGCTTCTTGTTTTTGTTTTCTTCGAATTTGGAAGGTTGGGATCTTGCATCGATAGTTGGGGATTTTTTTTGCACTTTGCAGGGTTCAAGTCCTGCACCCACAATTGGGCCTGCAGTTCTGTCGTTCATCATTGATGAGTAAGTTTCAATACCATACTTTCATTCGTATTCGTTGTTTATTGTTCCCTGTTTCCATTTTGCAAGTAAGAATGTTTAAGTATTTATTTATCGTTCTTATCATGTAGACTTTCCATGGAGGTTGGCATATCTTTTTCTCATGCTCTTAAATTTTCCTCTGATTTTTCCCCAGGCTCTGCACCATGTGCATGCCAATGTCATCTACACAACTTCAGCTGTCATTTTTTCTAGCATTACAAATCCCGGTCCTTTGCCATATGTGACGAGGCAGAAATCTAACACCTCAATTGAATAAGGAATTATTCATCCTTTGCACCTTGCCCTCGATGATATTCCCAACTTGCCCGAGAATGAGTACCTACCTATCCCGTACGGGAATCAAATCAATGTCTTTCACATGAAAAGTAAGATGTCAAGCTTATTGCCTTTGCAGGATGTTCTTGTAGAAGAAAACTGCAGGTAGGTGTAGAAGGGCTAGGTATGGTATAACAATGGCTAAGCTGCAACAAAATTTCACAAAATTGGCATATCTTTCTCTCCTTCTCTTAAATGTTGCTCCAATTTTTTTCTCAAAACTCTGAACCTTACCTACACGCCTTTTCAAAATGTTCTTGTAGAAGAAAAAGATGTTGAGATGGTTCTAGCAAGAATAGTTTTCCTGTATCTCGATATGATTGGACTTGTCATGACACACTGAGTTCACTGACAACTTCATGTAACTCTGGTTTTCATAAAAGATACAGGTTTCCTCCATCTCGAGATCAAACAATTATGTAATCAGCTTTTGAATCCACACTACTTCGCCACAAGTTGACCATGTTGCCAGATACTCTGCATAATGCCTCTGTGGAACTGAGTGCCATACAGTTCTGCTTCTCACTGAACCATGAGATCACAATTGATCCCATACTAAAGCAACATATGGATGTACTTTTCTAGTCTATGACACTTCCTGCCCAATCTGAATCTGTGTAGCCTTTCAATCTTATCTCATAATATGAGATATATATTAGTCCATAATCGATTTTTCCCTTCAGGGACCTCTTCACATGTTTTTCCATAATTAGGTGAACATGTCAAGGCTCAATCATGTACTGACTCAATGTGTTCACCGCAAAACATATATTTGTCCTCGTTTTTATCAAATATATCAGTGAACCAAAATTTTCACATCTCATTGTATCAAATTAGTACACTTGCTCAGTTGTAACTCAATCTTCACAATCATGTGCTAGATTTATGTTCTTTCTGCAAAGCACTATCTATCTCATTGTCTGAGAATATGTCCTCTACTCTCTCTACAATCGTTCCTCTGGGAATGAGACTCTGCACCTACAACTTCTCTGAAGCTGAGAATGACTGCTCCATTCTCACTGTAGTTGTTGAAATCTGAGAGTAGCTCCTCTACTCTATCACGACGACAAATTCATATGAAACTGAGAGTGACTTAATAACAGACATTGAGGGTAGCTTATCCTCTTTCTCTGGAGGTAACTCAATATTCTATTGTAGTCATGTATCCATGGCCCGAATCATGTACTGCACCAACTGGGACTGGATATAACTAAATCCCAAATAAAGAGATTGTCATACCTGCTCCTTCTGAATCTCATATTGTGTCTGATTATTTTAATGGATCATGGTGGTTTTATATATACTTCTTTTGATTACTGGAGCAAGTGTCTCATCATAGTCTTCTCCCTCTTGTTGGGAGAATCCTCTAGACACAAATAAGGTTTTTACATCTCTGTGAATGGTCTTGGGGAGGCTGCTCCTCCTTACTGGATCGTGAGGGTTGACTCCTTTTGAACTCTAGCTCCTTCTGAGATGGTACTTGGTGAGGTTGCCTGCCTCACCACTAATGGAGCCATCTGATCCTCATGATATGGCTAGAAGGGCTAGGTATGGTACAATGGTGGCTAAGCTGCAACAAAATTGCACAAAATTGGCATATCTTTCTCTCCTCTTAAATTTAGCTCCAATTTTTTTCTCCAAACTATGAACCTTACTTGCATGCCTTTGCAAAATGTTCTTGTAGAAGAAAAAGATGTTGAGATAGTGCTAGCAAGAATAGTTTTCCATGGATTGCAAAGTGCAATATTCAATCTCTATGCCTCTCTACGTGCAACATTGCTAACATATTGAATATTTTTTCAAATGCATTACACCATTTACATCTGAACGAAACCATTACAATTCTAGGAGACTTCAGTGTTTCCATGCTATAGAATAGTTCCATAACAAAATAATTGGAAATGGTACTGGCACTATTTTGTAGCATGTCAACACTGAAGTCTCCTAGAACGATAATGGTTTCGTTCACATGTAAATGGTGTAATGCATTTGAAAAAACATTCATTATGTTAGCAATGTTGCACGCAGAGCAACATAGAGATTGAATATTTCACTTTGTCAGACCTCCACCATGTTTCCTTCCTTAGATCGACGACCTTGACGGACTCCGCTACTTAACGACTTCGGGAGTTTTGACTCTTTTCTCCACGCAAATATTCCAGAGCTTTACCTTCTGAACTCTCTGTTCTACTTCCATGTATCCTCCTTCAATCAATGGCTAGGATCCACTTCGCAGCTTTGGACTTCAAGAATTTTGACTCCTCAACACTCCAAATCCTCCGATTCACAAAGTTCCGAAGGAACCCGTGACTAACCACTGTGCAAATCTCCTAGATCTAATGGTATGGAATAATCCGACTTCCTCTGAATGGATCTCACACATTACTTTGGGGAATCTTAAGGGGCTCCTCCCAAATGAATAATTCTCGCCCGCTATCCCTTCTGAGCTTGTTCCTCTTCGAGACCTCTGACTCCTTAGAGCGCCTTTTCGATACTTTGTCGAAATTTTACTTTTGTGCACAACTTGCAACAATTCTTCTCCTCAACTCAAGTTCTTTGTGAGCAACTGTGCACACCTTGCAACAACTCTTTACTCAACCCAATCGCTCCTTCTGAACAAAAGAAATTAAGGATGTTTCCACCTGCACACACCTTGCGAGGTCTTCTTCACTCATTTTCAAACAAATCTTAAAGCTACTCCTCCTAAGATTCTGAGTCAAAAGACTTTGTCAATTCACTCCTTGCGGACAACATTCAGTCCTCGCAAATAAAAAGTTCAAGTTATCTCTTCTAAGATTTTGAGTCGAAACAGACTCTGTCAACACATTCCTTGCAGACAATATGCACTCCTTGCATAAGCTCGTGAAGAGAAACAATTGAAACTTATCTACTATCTTATAGATTCATACATTCAACCATGTAAATGCATTCATAAACACAAGAACAAGAAATAATAGAGAATTACAAGTAAACAAAAAGCCTACCATTCATTCACTCAGATAGACACGACCATAGAAACACTAGTCATTTGGAACAATGCTTCTTTGTTATATTCATTCAACTGAAAATATACGTGTGTTCATACACTCTGATAAGCTTCATCAACTTCTACAACATATACAACTACAATAATAACTTTAGAAACCTCTTCTAGACAACAATACAAAGCTTTATACAAGAGGGGATCTTCGAGCCTTTCCCTCCAACTACTCTAGAGCTATCCTATTGAATTAAAAGATTTCAACTACTAAGGTTATATTACAATAAATATTCGAGATAGACAGATAAGAGGGAAAGCTCCAGATCTGTACTGCAATCTACAACATTAAAGAAAAAAACATTCGCCATCGATCTCCTGCAATGGTTCAACCTCCAAACATTAAATATGTTCATTGATTACAGTATTTTCAAAATATTTCATGACTTGTTCCTTTTGAAAGTCAAAGTTTCTTCAAAATGCACGCTGGGGTGTTGAGTTGTCCTCCATGTGCGCTTTGATGATGATGCTCCTTCATCATATTCCTTTGGACAAAAAATCATGGACTCCTGTCCATGAGATCCTACACAGATCTTCCATTCATATGGATATATGCTTCATTTACCCAACTGACATCTTCATTTGGGTGTCCTTTCCACTTCACCAAATACTCAAAATATGTTTTTCTCTTGGTCTTCTTATCAATTCTCTTCAATATAGAAAAATATAGTGTCTCCATTTCTTCAAGGCTTGAATTACTACATAAAATTCTTTGTCATATGTGGAGTACTTTCTCTTGGTCTCATTCATCTTCTCACTAAAATATGCAACATGCCTATTATCTTGGCTTAAGAATGCTCCAATTGCAACTCCACTCGTGTCACATCGCACTTGAAATGTCTTCCTAAAATATGGTAAGACCAGAATTGGCTGTTTTGTTATCTTCTCCTTTAATATCCTGAAGCTTCTCTTAGCTTATTCTGTCCACTTAAAATACTTGGTGTCTCTTCTTTACTGTATCTAATAATATTGGTGCACAAATTCCACTAAAATTTCTAATGCACTTCCTATAGAAACTTGCTAATCCATGGAAGCCTCTCACCTCGAATATGATCCTTGGCGATGACCATTCTTTGATTTATTTAACCTTCTCTAGGTCCATCTTCAACTCATTTGAAGAGATCATAAAACCCAAATAAATGAGCTTTGTCTTCATAAAAGAGGATTTCTTTAAATTTATCAACATTTTATCTTTCTGCAATCTTCTCATTACTAATGTTAACTGCCTCAAATGCTCTTCTTTAGTTTTACTGAAGACAAGTATATCATCTAGATATACAATCACAAAATTACCAATGAAATCTTTCAATACCTCATTCATCAATCTCATAAAAGTACAAGAACTTGCAAATATTCAAAATCCTTGAATAAATGAAAATACAAAATGCATTACATCCATTACGTGTATATATACCTAGTATATATACTGACATATATACTAAGTATATATAGCAGTATATATACTTGTATATATACCTAGTATATATGTCAATATATATACTAAGTATGCAAGATACCAGATATATAAAATATGCAAAACAGAAATGAAATGCTAGAAATGACAGAATAACAGTAAAATATCCAGCATAATCTTCACAATACACAGAAATGATATACGAAATAGCAACAGAATAACAGTTTGATTCAGATAGAAATGTTCACAGGCCTCTTCGAGGGG
>JASDQU010100896.1:96268-117611 GCA_032191745.1 Picea mariana
TTACAAAACAGTGAAAAACAGAGGATGCTCTGTTTTCACACTAATAAAACTCAGACTAGTCGATTACAGTGCACTAAAAACTTATCACTAACAAGTAAACTTACTAACACACATTACATGTAAAACAGAAATTGCATTCTGTATATATAGAATCTGATGAGCTTCGAATGCAAGGAAAACGTGGAATAAAAGAGAAGAAACGTGTCCATTTAGAATCAGCAAGTGGCAGAAACGGTTATTTGATGAAGAAAAACCTCCAGCTGTTCACAAACATGCCGAGAAACTAGGCATTAATTCCTTCAGTCTCTAAGAACAAACTTTTCCTCAAACAATCTAAATGTTCCTTTGGAGCCTCAAAAGTGGAATAAATGTGTCATATTGTCAGAAAGGATGGTGTACAGATGGATCCTAATAAAATTGAAGCTATGAAGGATTGGCCCCGACCTAAAAATATTGAGATATTGCATGGTATTTTGGGTTTAACAGGATATTATCGGAAGTTTGTTTGGAATTATGGAAAAATTGTAGCTTCTGTCACTGCTCTCCTTAAGAAAAATGCTTTCACTCTGAATCCAACTTTTGATCACTCCTTCCAAGCCTTGAAAGATGTTATGTGCTCGACCCCTGTCCTAGCACTTACAGACTTCAAAAATACTTTTGTACTGGAATGTGATGCTTCTGGGAAAGGAGTTGGGGTCGTCCTCATGCAAGATGGAAGGCCTTTAGCCTTCACTAGAAAACAACTTTCTGAGAGACATTTGGGCCAATCCATTTATGAAAAGGAAATGTTATATATTTTGCATTAGGGATGATTTTAGGGGATAAATTTCGCTCATGGGCTAATTTTCCATGGTTTTTCCAAAAATGAGATTCTCTATTTTAAAAATGATTCACCCAAATTCTATAGGATAAAATCATTTTACCTTAAAAATCACCAAAAAATTATAAAAACTATTTAAAATACTTTGAAATTTGAATATTTTTACAAAAATATCGCCAAAAATTTATAGTTGACATATGAAGGATTAGTAATATTCACGAAGGTTTATACATTTTAAAATAAATTTTCATCCTTAAAATCATCCCTGTTTTGCATGCTATGGATCTCTAGCGTCCTTATTTATTGGGACAATGGTTCCAAATTAAAATTGATCATTAGGGTGTCAAGTATTTTCTAGAACAACAAATTTCATCGTCGGAGAAACAAAAGTGGGTGACCAATCTATTTGGCTATGATTATGAGATCATTTACAAGAAGGGAAAGGAAAATGTAGTTGTGTACTCTCTTTCCCGGAAGTATGAAGAGGATGGGTCCCTTTTCTCCCTATCCTTCATTGTACCAGATTGGCTACAAGTTGTTTGTCAGGAATGGCTGTAAGACCCAAAACATTTCTAGCATGATCCACTAATTGCAACATAATTCTCTAGCTTCTCCAGGGTACTCTTGGCACAATGAAGATCTTCTCTAAAAAGGTCATTTGTATTTAAGAAAAAAATCACAACTTAAATCCACGATTCTTTCTAAACTTCATGCTTCCCCTACAACTAGGTATTCATGGTTTACCAAAACCTATGAATGGGTTAAACGTTTTATTTTCCGGGATGGTATGAAACATGACGTCTAAACCTTTGTGGCTGAATGTGAGGTCTGCCAACACAATAAGGGAGAAACATTCAAATCTCTGGGCACACTCCAACCACTTCCAATCCCCCCTTCTATTTGGTGAGATATTTCTATGGATTTCATTGTTGGCCTACCTCAATAAATAAGTCATCATGGTGGTCATCGATCGTCTCTCCAAATATGCTCATTTATGTTCTCTTAAACACCCATTCACAACATCCATAATGGCTCAAATATTCATGGATAATATCTTCAAGCTTTATGAAATTCCACATTCTATTGTCTCTGATAGAGATCCCACTTTCCCTAGCAATTTTTGATAAAAAGTTTTCAAGCTACAGGGCACCCAATTGCATCTCAACACCACCTATCACCCCCAGACAGATAGTCAGAGTGAAATTGCCAACAAGTGTTTGGAAACACATTTGAGTTTTTTTTCATCTAAATGGTGAAAGTGGTGGTCTCAATGCTTACCCCTAGTTGAATGGTGGTACAACACATCTTACCATACAACAATTCATATGACTCCTTTTGAAGCGTTATTTGTCCAAAATCCACCGTTGGTTCTCTGATACATGCCAGGGGTTTCAAAGGATTAAGAGGTTGAAAAAATCTTACAGTCTGAGAGGCGATTCTTCATGCCCTCAAAGACAATTTTTCCATGGTTAAAAATCGCATGAAGCAACAAGCAGATCAAGGTTGTTTCGAACGTCAATTTGTTGAAGGGGGCCAAGTGTTTCTTCGACTGCAAACTTATAAGTAGAATTCACTCAAAGATAAACATTGTCAGAAAATTTCTCCCAAATTTTATGGTCCTTATACCATGCTTAAGAGAGTGGGATTATTGGCTTACTAGTTAGCTCTACCTAGTCATTCTAAACTCCATCCCAGTTTTCATATCTCTTTCTTAAAGAAGGTGATTGGAACTAAGTGCCAAAATCAAACTAGTCTCCTTGATTTGGATGAAGAAGGTTCCATTTGGTTGTAGCCACAAGCAGTCTTGGACCAGCGAGAATGTCATCTCCATCAACCCACCATCAAATAAGTGTTAGTTTAGTGGAAAGATACAAATCTAGAAGACCCCACCTAGGAGCCAACCACTATTCTACAACAATTTCCTCATCTCAAGCCTTGAGGACAAGGATATTCTTCAATGGGGAGGGCATGTTATGGATCTAACCTCCCTAACCCCTTACATAGGTATAATAATATATTTAAATGTAATAAAGGCCGATAATAATAAGTCCTAACAACAAGGAAGAATATGTCGAATGTAAGAAGACCTAATAGAAGCTTCTGCTTCTAGAAGGATCTTCCTCTAAATGGTTCTTTTGGGTAGATAGATTTAGTATAAATAAGAGTAGAGGGTATGTGAAGCTTTTTCTTGAGAATTATTGTAATAAAACATTGCTCTTCTAGAGGTTTCCCCCTCGAAGTGGCAAGTGAACATTGTTTCCTATCAATAAAGGTATTATTTTGGTGATGTGGTTTCATCTATTTTGTTGTTATGTTGTTATTATTTGCAATATTTATGTTTTCAACTATTATAATAGATCTAGTACCTTACACTATCCTTCTAAATCATCATCTTCCCTCTTCTCTTAAACATGTATATCAATTAAAAAATATAATTGTAATGTCAATGTATCGACAATGAAGCATAATTTTAGCCCTGACACATTGTAAAATCAAAAGTATTATCAATATTGATATGTGAGCAAGACAAATAGATTGTGAAAGCCAATAAATTTCATCTTTTAAATTTTTCTTGGTTTCATTTTAACATGTCTTCCTACAAAAGAAAATGATGAAGAAGATCAAATCTCTTGAGGCATGGATGAATAAACCATAATTTCAAATTCCAACCTAGATTATGATGTATTGAAGAGAATAAAATGCATTGGTAATCATGCCACAAAACTCAAGGCATGCTACCTCAGACATGGGCAAGGAGCACAACCCAACGCACCAAGCAAGATCTAAATTCCAATTTTAATTTTTCCATAAAGTTTTACTCCGAGCTTCGTTTTGTGTGCTCCTTATACAATTGGAAAGGTCTTGCTGAAATATACAACTTCCCAGTTATAGTTTCCAAGATATTCCTCATATTTTCAAGTTTGAATACTAGTATACTATCAACAAATCAGAAACCTAATAATACAACATTTCAATGGGGATGTACGTAAAATAACCATCAAAGGGGCCAGAGATCAAACTCAAGGATGTAGATATGAAATTCTCACTTAGTTTCCAATTAATTCTTTCATGTTTGAATACGTTTTTAATTATGTTTTTAAGTTTTATGTATGGTAAACTCATCTATTTGGGAGTGAATGGTAGTTAGGTACACTTGAAATACTTTATTGAAATCTAGAAGTGGCAAAACTGGTTGTTCGGTTACCTTTTCCTTTAAGTATTCAAATGACTTCATGGATGTTGTTGTCCACTTGAAAATCCCTGTCTTCATACATTCGGTAAGTGGTGCACAAATATCGCTGAAATATCAGATAAATTTCATGTACAAACTCGCCAACCCATGGAAATTTCTCACATCAAAGGTACACTTAGTTGTTGTCCAATTCAAAATATCCTTTATCTTTTCAAGATCCATCTTCTAGCCTTCATTGGAAATAAAAAAATCCCAAGTATACTAACTCTTCCTTCAGAAACTTACATTTCTTCAAATTTATCAGTAGCTTCTCTTCCCTCAATCACTGCAACACCTTTCTCACATGCTTCAGGTGTTCTTCATTGGTTTTACTGAAAATTAAAATGTCATCTAGGTACATGAAAACAAACTTTTCCAAAAATTGTTTCAATACTTCATTCATTAGTCTCATGAATGTGCTAGGGGCATTGGTTAACCCAAACAACTTGACTAGCCACTCAAACAATCCATCCTTCATCTTAAATGTTTTCTTCCACTCATCACCTTCCCTTATCCAAATATGATGGTATCCACTCTTTAAATCAATCATTTAAAAGTACTTGTCCCCACTCAAATCATCCATAAGGTTGTACATCCTTGGTAGGGGAAACCTTTACTTAATAGTAATCCTATTAATATCCCGTGAATCAATATACATTCTCCATTTGTCCCCTTTCTTTGGTTTCAATATTGTCGGTCAAGAAACTCTCGCACCTATTTATTCACTTCCTCGCTCTCTACTAGATTCATCTGATAAGGAGATTTAATAGGTAGACTTTACCCTGGTATCAAGTCAATTTGATTTGACATACTTCTCAAGGGAGGTAAACCTATCGGTAGATCATCTGCAATGATTTCCTTAAATTCCTTCAACAAAGGTTGAATCTCCGATGGTATAGGATTCATTTTCTCCATTTCTTGGACTTGTTTCGACATCACAGCTAAATAGAAATGATAATTTTTTTGTTCTTTCAAAAATTACTTATCTGAATACAACATGACTTGGCTATTACTAGTGCCCACATCTTTGCTACTACTTTTTACTATTGTTGTCCTTGCATTTTCTGACATTGGCTCCAATTGGTATCATTGTCCAACCTTTATGAATTTATAATTATTCTCTCTTCCATCATGGAAAAATTTCCTATCAAAAAACAATGGTCTTCTGAGAAGTACATGGAATTCATCCATTTGTACCAAATCACATAAGACCTACTCATTGAAATTTCCGATCTGAAAATTTAACAAGCATTGTTCTATCACAGTCACTTGCTATCATTTTTGTAACCATGAAACCCAATATGGATTGGGATGTGGAATACCTTTCAATTTTAATTTCTCAATGAATTCCATGGAAACCAATTTTTTTATGCTTCCACCATCAATGACTAGATTGCAGCATTTTCGTTGAACTTTACATTTAGTCTTAAAAACTTTCTTCCTTTGCTCAAGCTCTTTTTCTCTCTTCTTTTCAGCTTTAAGTAACACTCTCTGGAACATTAATTTCTCACCTTGCTCCTGCTAAAGCACCATCACATTTTCACCAAAATTCATTGTTTCATCTTCCCGTGCAACCTATGTTCGGGTTCACCTCTTTTTCCTAAATTGCACTTCTATGGAAATTCAGATTCCTTGAGTCCCTCTACTTCACATTTGTAGCACGTAATAATATAATTACCTTTTTCTCTTCCAAATACTCTGCCTATTCCTATTCCATTGCCTCCTCTATTACTTTGGCTACTAGTGGATTCATCCTCCTTTTCACTGCCTTCAACTGTACTTTCTCTGCCCCTACCTCTAGGTTCTCTACCTCAACATTTTCACTGCAATTTTTTATCAATATTTTCTTCCACCTTCAAAGCAACTTGATAGGCTTCGTCTACCTTACGAAAGAAATGCATACTCATCTCGTCTTGAATATGATATTTTACTCATTCATGTACCTCGCTACTTTTTTATATTCCAGTTATTTAATTCCTGATATGAGTGATAGTTTGAAGAATTCGTCAGTATACTCTCGGACATATGTCTCTTTCTTCCTTAAGTTTTGCACCTTTTTACACAAATTCTTCTAGTAATCGACATGTAGGAATTTATCCCTAATTTTTCTCACCAGCTTCCTCCAGTTTTTTATATTTTCATGTCGGTTGTCTACCCCTTCCTTTTGTAGCATATCCCACCAAAGTGCAACATGAACCTTTACCTTTGTCATGGCGAATCAAACCCTATTGGGGTCCTGGACATTATCTTACTAAAATAAGCTTTCGAGCTTCCCTCTCCAATCAATGAGAGTCTCTGCTTTCAAACTACCATCATAGCATGGAACTTCCACCCTTGCACAACCTTTTTCTTTCATAAAATATATCAAACACAATTTTGGGTATACTTCCTCAACATTTCTCTCTTCTTCGATCTCGTCTTCCGAATTTGAATCTATTTCACTATCTCCAGGCCTTTTATTTTCTAGTTCTTCTATCCTCCTTTGTAATTCCTCTAATTCTTGGTTCCTCACACCTCCTCATGATGCTCCTACTCTATGTGGAGGCATCCTTACAAGTTAACTTGTATCCCTCACTCAGACTAACATTCACATGCCTTACTTTTGAGCATTGTCTCTCACAACTTAGGAGCTAAGTCTACTTTGATACCACTTGATGCAGTAACCTTCAATATTGTAATCAACCAACTACAAAACTAGGTTTCTTCCCACAGAGTGCACAACTACCAACATACTAGAATTAACATAAATTAACATTTAACTAATACCATGAGGAATTGACAGTCAAAGAAAAATGAAACAAGAGACAACACCATTAAACAGGGACTACAGATTCTTTATTAACAAGACATAATTGATCTCTTCCAATATCATTACATCACCAAACCATATGACACAATTCTCATTCTTTATTCAATGATCTGAGCGAATTCCTCTTTTCCATGTTGTGAAACAAAACTAAGCATCCCTTCATCTATGTTATTTCTCCTACAAACATACCTTCTTTGTCCCCTCTTTTTCGTCTCTCACCGAAACGAAGTGAACTCCTCTCTTTCTTTTTCTCCTTTCTTTTCTACCATCTCTTGGAAGATGGACAATCTCAGTGGTTCCACTTCTCAACTGTTTATTCCCCTAATGTGCATTGGAAGCTAAGCAATTATGATGGTTCAACTTCTCAACAGTTTTTTCAAACATTCATTGGGAATTACATAACTGTGGCAATTAACTTCTTCAAATAGTTTTCAAGTGATTAATCTTCCATCATGCAACTAACCCACCAATTGTCATGAAATTTGCACAAGACATGCGGAGGTTGAAGAGGAATTCAAGAAGTAGTGCCTACTAGAATTTAGGTAGAGGCACTTTCATTTAATAGGACATGGATTGGTGCATTGTGATGAAGTAGGCATGAAGTTGAATTACCTACTCAATTTGTCTGAGTTGTGAACACTAGAAATGTATCTAGGAACAACATTTTTTAGTAGCGAGGGAAATTACGTCGTGATTTCGGTAGTAGCATTGTACATTGGTTGAAGGAGTCGACCATGGATGGATGCTGCACTTGTTGATGACAATTTTTGGACGACAAAATTTGGAGAGTGATGGAGCTCTTAGAGACACTGCCAAGGATGGAAACACTTTTAAGTGGGGGAAGATGTACATTCCTTTCCTTGGTGGTGGAGATAGGCACCCATGCTTGTTCATTGAAATGGTTCATTGGCATGTATGGTAGGTTGTGATGGAAGGTTGCAGAGTTATACAATGCATTCTTTGGGTTGTCTTGCATGATGGAAATACATGCCTAAGTGTCGGAGAAGCTTAGCAAGAACAATTTGGCAAGCATGAAATAAGTTGATTGTTTCTATGAAGCAACTTCTTATAGGGGTTTCATGAAAACATGGTCAATGGACATAGATGTTCCTTGATTCATGGGTATGCCACGTAGTGGTGCCTTGATTTATGGGCAGTTGTTCCTTTGTTCATGGACACTAGTGCCTAGTATGGTCATTAGGGGAAGTTTGAGGTCTAAAATGTGCCTCCTAGGCAAAATAATAAAATAATAGTTAAAATAATAAAATAAGAGAGATGAATTTTCAAAGGGAAAGAAGAAAAACTACATTTTTAATCATATTTTCAACTTATCTCCATACAGGTTTACTCAAATTTCAAGTGTAGGCACTTGTTGTATATAAAATTTAATTTCGCATCCAATGAGTCCCCACTCTCCATATTTTTGATAGACCCATAGTGAGATAAAATGGAAATATTCCTCCTTGAAGTAGGTCCACAAAAATATATAAGTGATTTGAGATATTTTCTAAAAAATAGTGGTTATTCAACCACAAGCACAAGGATTTTAAATTTTAAGTTTTAGTTATTTTTGAAGTTAAAAATTGAAGTAAGCTTAAGTTGTGTTTATTGATGACTTTGGTTTATTTATGAAACTATGGTATCCTATATTCGATCCATTTCTATAGATTTAACAATGGTTCCACTTTGGATTAGATTGCTTAATTTCCTTGGAAGTTTGTTTGGTACATTTATCTCCTTAATTTTGGAAACAATTGCCCTTGGTTTTACTCCTTATTCCATAATATGTATTTATGTAGATTTAAACTAAAGTCTTCATAACCACATAACCACATTGTCTTGAAAAGTAACAACATCAACAAGAACCAACCCCTAGATGATAAAGACAATATCTTTAGATGCATAGTGTTCTTTGACAATGGTCACATGGCACCATCTTGTGCAAAGGAAAAGAATTTTCCAACTCCAAAAAGAAAAGAAAAACATAATTTATTTTGGTGGAAAGATTTAGAGATAAACGACTATTATATATGGATCCAATTAAGGCTTATGAATATGGCTTATGAATGGAGGAACCACGGTGACCCTAATATCTTAGGGACACCTCCTACACATAAGTCATTCTAGAACGAGAAAGAGGGGACATGAAGATTTGGTCTTTTGCTTAGATTTATTTTATCATTGTATCTATTAAAATTTGAGAAAGATTATTTTGAGATGTAAACATTTTTCAAAATAAGAATATTTGTGAAAATGTTTACAATTTTCAATATCAAAACTCATTAAAATGAATTAGTGGTGGTTTTTAAGGAGGTATACTTTCATTCCTAATAGATACTTATGGGTTTTGGACCATTAATCTGTTTTCTTTCATCCAATGAATATGAACTCTTAGCCAATTATAAGTTGTCTTGGGTTTTAGTCCAAAACCAAGAAACGATGTTAATCAAAATAAACACACACATTCTTTAGGTCCACTCAGGCTGGAAACCTCCCTACAATAAATACACATAAAGATGAATTTTGTTTCTTTATGTGTACAATTCAAAAGAGAATAAGAATCGAAAAGAACTAGACGATGAAAATGCAAACGAAATTGAAGGTTAAAGATAACCCAAAGAAATAATTTGTGATTAATGTCACAGACCATGTTTCCAATAAAATGCAAAAATCTGATCTTTTCAATTCCATTCCAAACAATCCTGAAAACATTTTACCCCTACAATTTCAGAAAATCCTCAAGAGAACAATACATTTCATCAGAGATATAGCTATCAGAATACCAATACAAAGAAAACACATAATAATGGCGTAGATGCAGAACTGCTCTTCATGTCCAAAACACCACAGAAAGGAACGGCAACTCCATCTGTTCAAAATACCCAACAAAACTTCATGCCTGAAATACAACACAAACATTAAAAAGCACCGCTAAAAATTCAGACAGAGAACGAAATCCCTAATCTGTTGAATACAATCTTTTACCGGCGGCCAGAATGTTCAGTTTATGAAGAGAGGAATTATATATTACATGGAGCCATGGGTAAACAGATTATCGAATGCAAAGTTAACGATATACACAGAATTCCACACACAGAGAGAGAAATACTTTGTGGGCAATTTTTATTATCGTCAACGCTGCACTCAATAATGTGGTTTCCTGGGCTGCTTCTGTGTGTGAAACTTTCGCAGTGCTGATCCACGCCTCTCTGGCAAAAGCTCGGACTGAGCAGGAATTGCAGGAACTAGTCTCGTCGATTGCAATGTTCGTGGACGAGCATCCGGAGATGCCAACACTAAAGGTATATGTTTCGCCAGGATGGGCATTTGAAGGCGGGCGAGCAGCGAGCTACGAATTAGGATCTTAGGAAGCTCGTCCAGGAACATCGCAACGGACGAAGCTATTTCCTGCAATTCCTTCTCTGCTCAGTCATATTGGCAGTCTTTGCTAGAGAACGAAAATCTCTAAGAAATGTTTAATTATGATCGAGAAGAAGAAAAATATAGCGAAAAGGCCATTGGTAAATAGATTACAGTGTACACAGCGACAGCTTTCTTTCTCGGCCATTCTCTCCATAGCAAAACTGAGTGTACCAAATATGGGTGTCAGCCACTGACGAGCTTCAAATGAATGGCCATAAATGATTGTTGATAGACTAGTACTGCAGACTAGAATGTACTGCATTTGGAGTAGTACATAAAGTCTTTAGGCAGTACAAGAGATAACGTTTTATATTTAAATACATGGTCACATGACTCGTTAATGACTAAGTATGTCAACTCTTGCATGCATGCACTGACGGGTGAAGTAAAATATGACAGGGGTATTTAGGCGTTTTTACCCTCCCCTTTATTTTAAGTTATGGATTTATAGCGGCGAACGAGTGATGTTTGCACTGGTATAGGAGGGTTTATAATGCGGTTGTCTTCTTTAGTATTTTGTTCGAGCTTCTAGGTTTATGAATTTTTTCCAGTTTTTTCATTGATGTAAGTATTTGGCGATCTTCCTTGATAGGAGTGTGGTTTAGTTATACTTCTGGATTAGTTTTTAGCAAGGGAGTGATGTTTTTTACCATCTTTGGGAATTGGATTGCTGGTTTCCTTGGGGAAAAGCGCACACTTTTTACTAGACATTTGGTGGTGGGATTATTACTCCATTTATTAATCATTTATCTTCAGTTTAAGTTCGCTTTGGCACTTTCTTGCAACACTTTAACTCTTTTGGGGGGCAAGCTTGAGTGGAGCCCAAGTGGAAGGTCATGGCCGCTAAGTTACCTCCATTTGTCGAAGCAAACATCAACACATTGATGAATGTGGCTGACGAGGAAGTGGGGAAGGCCGAAGGTCTTTTCGATCAGGTGGATTCTATGGTCATTCGTACTAACACCATAAACACACCTTCAAAGCTTTCCCAACTACCACCACTTTAGCGTTACTCCCTTCGCTCAGTTCCTGCTTTGTCTTTTGTAGAGTATTTGCATTCTACATATGGTTTTCCACTCTTGACCGAGAGACATTCTGTGACCTAGTCCCATGAAGCAAGGGATAAGGGTAAGCCTGTCATTAATCGCATAAAGGAAGGTGGTAGGGGTTCCGGGTCTACTGGTTATAGTCGCACACTGTGGAGGGCGAAGAAATCAGTTCATAAGATGGTGCTTGGCTCAGATGTGGGTCTTGCCGAGACCTGCACTTTGGCGCTTTGTGGGCTTGTGGGTAGACTGTCTTACAAATATTTGTGTAAAGCTTCTATACAGGAGTGGGTGGAAATAAATTGGAAGCCAACGTTAGGCTACTCCCCAGAGATTATATATCTGACCAAGGGTTGGCTTGGATTCATTTTTAAGACCCTTGAAGACTCTGCACAACTACTAGCTCAGAGATGGATGATTGGAGGTAGCAGTCTGATGATAAAACATTGGCATTTGGCTTTTAACCCTGAAACATAGTACTTCCAGTTTCGACACTTATGGGTCTTACTCCCTGGTCTACCCTTACAAATGTGGAATGTGGCTTCCTTGGAAGTGATAGGTAACTCGCTAGGCTCTTTAGTTTCCTTCGATGATTCCACTCTTTTGATGCCATCTAGGAAAATGGAGAAAATAATTGTCGAGATGGACGTCCATGGAGGACTTCCTGAACTCCTTGATATCGATTAGAGGGGACGTAGAATAGTCCAGAGGCTGGACTATGTTGGAATCCCTTTTTGTTGCAGTATTTGTCATAATACCAGACACCTGAGAAGCACTTGTATGGGTCAAGGGGAAGACGGAGTATCTAGAGACACAACTCTCTATAGGGACTTGGGGGATTTAGAGGATGAAGTAGCTTTTGTAGGCGTTGAATAAAGTGTTCCTTCATTGGAGTCTACTCCCTCACTGGAACAAGATGTAACTTTCACGGGTAAATTATTACTATACTGTCTGACACTGTATAATACTTTATCTTTATTGGAAAAAGAAACTCTAAATTCTACTTCAAAGTTATTTTTCCCTCATCCTTTGGTGAAGCCTTGCTCGGGGGGTGGTAGAGGGTTATCGACTTACAAGCCATCAAGTTCTCTATCCTCTCATGTTACAGACTATATGTTGTCGGGGGGTTTGGGTGCTATTGTTAGTAAGCAATTTAGTGACCAGAGGGATACACATGTTCTGTCTCTCACTTTACCAGACTCGAACTTCCTGTTGAACGTGTACTTTCACCTCCCCTTACCTCCGCAGAAGATCAACTGGGGGTTTCTTCTCTCCTGGATGAGACACAACCAATTTCGGGTTGCCGTGAATCTGAGGAGGGAGAATCCTCATTAGCTGTAGTTCTAGACTCCCTAATTCTTTTTCCGTGGGACAGTAATACCCCGTCTCATTTACCTACTGTCTTTGGAAATGTTGTTATTGATCCCTCCATCTTCTCAGGTGATCTCGGCATAGAGACTCTCCCATAGACAAAGCCCGGAAAGGAATATTCCTCGCCACAAGGTCTCGGGATTGAATATTCTCTGATTAAAACGAGAAGTTGACGAAAAAAGTTACAGTCGTCAACATCTTCTTCTTATGTCACAGACCCATCCACATCCGAAAGTGGGGCACTTAGAGCAAGGGCTAAGTGATTATTTATATGTCTTTAAATCTTAGAGGGATTGGAGGCTCCCTAAAAGCTGCTTCGTTTCATCGGGCCTTGGATAATACACACTCAAATATATTTTTCTTACAGGAGACTTTGGTCCATGAACATAAATCTCAGGAATTTATACTTAAGTTTTGTCCTTCTTGGGTAACTTGTGCAGTGAGTTCGGTTGGCTCATCGGGTGGCCTTGTAGTTTCTTGGGATCCTCATATTTTAAAATTGATTTTGTTTCTTACGTGTGGTGGGATTTTGTTGTCAGGATCTATTATTGCTACTAAAAGGAAGATCAATCTTCTAAATGTCTATGGACCATGTTTGGAGTGTAAATCATTCTGGTTGAATCTCGCAAACAATGGTCTATTATCCCTAAAGAGACTTATGGTTGCGGGGGATTTAAACCTTACTTTATCAACAAGCGAGGTTTGGGGAGAGTCTACTGCTTCGGATCAACTTGCAGGTTTCCTTAATTCACTTTTCCAAACAAACAAACTTATTGATGTTCAACCTAACAAAGTAGTTCTGACATGGTGTAGTGGTCGATCGGGTTATGAGTCTATCGCTAAGAGATTGGATAGGTTTTTGGTTTCGAAGGACCTACTTCTGGAGGTCAAATTATATAGAACTTGGGTTGAATATCCATATGTTTCGGATCATGCCCCTATATTTTTGCAGTTGGAGAACACTATCATTCAAAAAGCATCCCCTTTTAAATTTCATTCTTGCTTAGAAAAAAAGGAGTTTAATGATCTGGTTTACAAGCTGTGGAAAGACCAGAAATATTTATAGGAAGGAGATAGTTAGCGACATTTTGCTTGGAAGTTAAAGGATCTGAAAGCTATCAAAAAAAGATGGGCAAGAGATTTAAAGGATCGGGATGCATATGCTCTGGAGACGTTGGAAGGAAACATAAAGAACGATTTACAGAGGCTCTCGGAAGGCACATCTCTCCCAGAGGTGGAGTCAAACCTTATTAGACTTGAATCTGAAAGAAATAAACACCTTAAATCTCAGGAGGACCTGTGGCGTATTCGGAGCCAGGCTATTTGGGTCCAAATCGGAGATCAAAATAATAAATTCTTTCATTGGTTTGCTAACCACAGGAGAAATAACAAATATATTTCGGAGATCTGTGATAATTTAGGTACTATTCTCAAAGGCCAGAAAGTTATTGCTGAAGATGCAGTTAAATATTTCAAGAATTTCTTCAAGCCTTCAATAACTAGCATTTCAGCAGAACAAGTTGGAGTGGCGAGTCAGTACCTGAAGATGTTAGATGAGATTGAAGCGAGATATATATATATATAAGCCTGTAACTTTATTGGAATTAAAATCTATATTAATTTTGTTTAAAAAAGAAAAAATCCCCAGGCCTGATGGCTGGTCGGTAAAACTTTGCTTACACTTCTTTGATCTAATGAGAGAGGACCTTCTGGCGATGGTGGAGGAAACTTGAACAAGCGGGCACATAGCAAGAAGCATAAATTCAACCTTTTTATCATTGATTCCCAAAAACAATAAGCCACAACAATTCGGGGACTACATGTCTATATCTTTGTGCGACCTGGTTTATAAAGTTATTTCAAAGGTGATTGCCAACCGGATAAAACCAATATTATCAATGTCCCTATCAGAAGAAAAATTGGGCTTCTTGGAGGGACGTCAGATTCAAGATTCAATTGGTACTGCACATGAGTGCATTCACAGTATAAAGAAGACAAATTTAAAAGCCCTCATCTTAAAACTAGACTTGCAGAAAATGCACAATTGCATCAACTGGGACTATCTCAGAATGGTACTTATTCAAGTTGGCTTTGGACTACATATGACAAACCGGAATTTGGCTTGTGTGAATTCTACTTCCTTTGCAGTTCTAGTCAATGGGGAGGCAACTGAATTTTTTAGAAGTGGTAGAGGCCTGCGCCAGGGATGTCCCTTGTCCCCGTTATTATTTATCCTGGTGATGGAGAGTTTGAGTCTCTTATTAAAAACAAGTCAGCGACAAGGATTTATAAAAGGCATCAAAGTCTCTAGAGTTACAAAAATCTTACATATTTTATTTGTAGATGATATCCTTCTACTGACAAATGCTTCAGTTCAGGAATGGAAGGAAATTGAGAGATTGGTTCAGTTGTTTTGTTCGGTTTCAGGCTTAATGGTGAATCAATTAAAGTCGATTGTTCACTACTCGGGACTTTTGGAATAAGAAATTTCGTCTTTTAAACAAATCTTGCCATATAACTTTTCAGATCTATTAGTGGGTTTCAAGTATCTGAGATACTTCTTGAAGGTGGGTATTCAAAGAGCTGAAGAGTGAGTTTGACTTTTAACCAAAGTTGAAAAAAAAATAAAACACTGGAGCTATCATTGGCTGTCCCTGGGGGGTAGATATATCTTTTGTAAAGTTGTTTTGGAAATTCATCCCGTCTACTGGTATCCATTGCATCGATCCCTATCTCTATTCTACATAAGTTAAGGAAGTTACTCTACAATTTTTTGTGGAATGGGAATGGTGATTCAAAACATTATCATCTCTCTTGCTGGCAGACATTAGCCCGACCAAAGCGATTGGGTGGCTAGGCTTTTCGCAATATCTTTTCTTTTAGTAAAGCATTGGCAGTGTCAACTTTGTGGCGAGTTATAATAAAAGATGGCATATGGCACAAAGTTATAAAGGAGAAGTATTTTCCATACATCTCAGTAAATAATTGGCTCAGATCCTCTTCCTTTCAACAACCGTCGACATCTAAAATTTGAACAAGTCTTTTAAAGTTTGTTCATGTGATTACAAATTAGATTAGATGGAAACCCGACTCAGGCCATTTCGTGATCTTGGGATGGGACAAAATTCTGGGTCTAGGCACCTCTTCATTTCTTTCTCCTCATCTTATCATTGCTCTCAGACAGAAACAACTCTCGGTTTTAGCACAGGCTTGGAGATATCAAGAACAGGACACAATCGCATCTACATGGTTAAACAACTCAGAGTTGGAGCTTACAGGTAATCTGTCATCAGAATGGGATCAGTATAGGCGGGCATTACAAGTAGCAGGGGTGATCATTTCTGAAAAAGTTAACGAGCTAATTTGGATCGGGGGAGACTCATCAGGTATACTCTCGGCAAAGAATGTATATGTGGCTTTGTTATCTACACAAGATCTACCGATTATCACATGATGACATATTCAAATGTGGAAGATGAATATTCAACAAAAAATAAAACTCTTCTTGTGTCTGGCAGTAAATAACAAGATTTTGACGTGGAACAATCTCCAACTCAGAGGTTGGAAGGGTCCGGGGTGTTGCTAATTATGCAAAAAGGACTGTGAAGATAGCGCACACATATTCATTCATTGTCCCTTTACCAAATTAATCTAGTTTAAAATAAAAAAGTTAAAAAAATTACTCAAACTTGGAGAGGTATTGACTTGAATGAATGTCTAGCCAATTGGACAGTGGATAAAAATGATTCTCCTAGTCTCGTGACATATCTTTGCTTGTACATATGGTTAGAAAGAAACGCTGCATTTTTTGAAGGAAATGAGCCTTCAATCACAGCGGTGGTTATAATGACTATTGGTAACTATAAAAAATCGGTGGTCAAATTGAAGAATCCTCCTTCTCGATCATGTTGGATAGAAGACACTCTTGAGTATCCAGTGGCATGTTTTGATGGAGTGGCCCTGGCAGATGGGAGTTGCAACGGAGCAGCGGGTATCATAAAAATCTCTGCATCTATAGTTTATAAGTGGTACTTAAATTGTGGGGCGGGAACAAATACAAAGGCTGAACTTTTGGGTGTTTGGGAAACCCTTTTCATTGCAAATTATTTGTCCATTTCTAAGCTTCAGGTTCTTGGAGACTCCAAAGTCATCATAAACTGGTTAAATAATAAGGGTAATCTTGTTGTTAGCTCCTTGCAAGGGTGAAAACAAAGAATTAGTTTGATGAAGGAAAAGTTTTTGGCTACAAACTTTTATCATATATTTCGTGAATACAACAAGGTAGCGAATGAACAATAAAAAAAAGCTCTGCTCGAACTAAGGGCATATCGTGCTTCACAAGTGGTCAAATGATTTGGAAGGCCAAAGATTCATCATCAATATCTATTAAT
Source organism: Picea mariana (assembly GCA_032191745.1). Classification (NCBI taxonomy): domain Eukaryota; kingdom Viridiplantae; phylum Streptophyta; class Pinopsida; order Pinales; family Pinaceae; genus Picea; species Picea mariana. The sequence goes on from JASDQU010100896.1 coordinate 113,361, forward strand.
GGGCACCTTTTTCCAACTTTTCTTTTTCCTTCTCAGTTTTTGGTACTACTAGATGGTATTTGTTTTTTTGGATCTATCTCTGTGATCTTTGGAATGCTATGGGAGTTTTGTAATGGAGATGTTTAAGTCATGTATGGACCGCCTCCTTGGAAGTTTTTTTAATTGGGTATTTTCTCTAGTATTTTTTGAACAGTTTGTCAGCTTTGTGTTATCTATTAGATGTTTGCTATGTGCTATCTATATAGCAGCCGGATTAGTGGATGTAAAAATTATATAAGCCGGATTAGTGGATGTAAAAATTATAATTGTATTAATTTTCTTGAAAAAAAGTTATGGATTTATATTACCTTCACAAAACAAATATCAATACACATAGTATTAGATTAAAACAGAAAACAAATATCCATACACATAGTATTAGATTAAACCAGAAAACAAATATCCATACACATAGTATTAGATTAAACCAGATGCTGCCAAAAATGGAAACCAGGACGAGCACCAGGTCCTTGTGAGCTAAAACTGATATTCTCAAAACTTCTATACTGTCTAAAAAGTAGGCCTATGTCCAAAATAAACCTAGAAACTGAGAATAGAAGAGAGACAAAATTCATAGCTGGGAGGATTGATCAAATCCCTGACTGGTCGCTGCGGCCATCGCGCTGAGGAGAATCCAACCATTTTGGAGAAAAAACACGCTAATGCCATCGCTCTTGGCAATGCTCGTATGGCTGCGGGGCTCAGAGCGAGTCATAAAGCTCCCCTAATTTATGTTCCATCATCTTTTGACAGAATTATCGTTCTGCCATGTCCCTGTGAAGATCAAAAATCAATTGAAGTTGTTCATACGCAAGTCTCCTGGGATAGTCCTCGTTGCCAGTCCGTTGGGAGTTTTCCTCTTGAACCTGAGCCTCGGTGCCAGCATTGTCCCTCCCGACTAGATGAGTGGACACTTCTTGCTGAACGCTCCTCTCGGAAAGCGAAACATGGACATCCTCATTATCATGGTTCAGAATCGATGGTAATTCGTCCACAACCTCATATCCCCAAACTTCTTCCTCCAGAGGGATTGCCACCGAGTCATTTTCCAATTGATTCAGAGTTTGGTGGGACAAACCAGAGACACTATAGGAGAGAGAAAGAGTTCGAGGTGTCACTTGAGTAACTCTGGAAAGTGCCACTACCTCTGTGAACCTTGCCCCTTTCACGCGGCATGATGCTAGGATGGCAAGAATTCAACAGACAACCTAAAAAGAACTACAAGAAACCTGAAACTGGAATCCTCAGGATGAAAACATAGTAAGACACTGTGTTTCTACTAGAATTGAATGGCAAGGGCACGACATACTCTGAATAAAGGTGAATGAATCAATTTCAAGGTCCTGAATCATTAAAACCTTCATAACTATTTCATAAACACCAGAGTCTCATGATGTCGATATCGACGCCCAACCACAGTTAAGGGCCCGGACCAGTGGACCGCGAGCCTCTATTTATGTATATGTATGTGTTGACAAAAAAAGAAAGTYTGATTTCAAAAAAGCGAGGATAAATGGGCAAGGGTGGTGAGGAGCTTGCATACTTTTACCGCGTTAGGTAGTGTCGTGAGTGAAGCGACGAAAGGAGCCGTGGCCCACCGTTGCGGTAGTGAGCAGCTCCCTCATTGATGCGCGGATCAAACTATCCCTCCTTATCATCCACCGGCCTGACCGAATATGAAGGAAGAGGCCCATGTGGCTAATTCCAATCCAATGGGTTATCCCACCAGCGACCGGAAACCTCTGACTAAGGAAGGTAAGGCGTAACGTACGTATTGAAGGCACGCACTAAATGAGGGAAAGGCATTTCATAAACACCTTCCATAGGAACGTTACCCGGGCTGGCAGAGCTAGCCGATACTTGGAAATAATGGAGAAAGCGCCATTTGGAGGGTGAGCCGTGAAGATTATATTCTTTTCGCTTGCGTGGAGGTTTTATTGATAAATCGTGAAGAGCCGCGTGGGTTCGAGTTGCATGGAAGAGGAGGCCATGGGTTATCTCAGCAGACCGTATGTTTTAGTAGACAGTCTATGGTATTGGCTGCACTGAATTGAAGGGACGAGTACTTGGAAATAATGGAGAAAGCACCAGTTATAAGCTTCAGTTGTGAGAGCTTCAGTTGTGAGAGTTAGTTGTAGGGGTGTTAAGAGTTAGTTCTTAGTTAAAAGTCTAGTTGTCTTTGGTTTGCATGTAGTCGACTCGGGAGAGTCTTTTCCTATATAAGGATGTAATCTGTCTTCATTGAATAATACAGAAGTGAGTGTAGCCTCACCGTGTTTGTTTGCATGGTTTATTTTATCTTGGTATCAGAGCCAAGGAGATCACTGCCATCCTTGAAGCATCTGCGCGTGGAGTTGAGCATCTGCGTGAGAGTAACGTGCTCATGGCTCGTGATGGAGGAGAGGTCGCTCGCTGGTCCCTGCTGGAGGAGACATTAACGAACCGCACCAGTTTGCAAGGCGGTGAGGTAGAGTACGCACACATGCAAATTGTGAGGGCCACGAGTATCAGAGGAGGTCGTGTGGACTTGTGGAAAGAGGATCTGTGAATCACCACTCTAGTGTAAGTGAGAAACTTTGCTGCGTGAGTTTAATTGCGGATTTGCATGCGTGAGCGTGGAGGTAGTTTGCATGCATGAGTGGAGTTTTGAAGTGTGAGTAAAATTCACATGGGTGGAGTTTTTTTTTAAAAAACCTTTATTCTTAGTGAGTGAGGTTTGGAGTATTGAATGAAGGTGCTCACTTAAGGCGCCACGATTTATTAAGCAAATGGTGAAGGTGTTCACTTAAGATTTTTATTAAAAGTGGATTTATTTTTTATTCAAGGTGGTTTTCCTAAAAGTTTATTAAAAGTGAATTTTTTTATTCAAAGTGGGTTTTATTTTTGAAGTATAAACTTTAAAAAGTGGATATTTTGGATATTAAGGTGCATGCATGATTTAAAGGTTGATATGTGCATGTGAGGGGGTGTTATGATTTAAAGGTGGACGCATGCATGATTTAAGCTGAGAACATAGATAGATTTGGATCAGTGGATCCGAAGGCAGAGCGACGGACTGCTCAACACAGGAGAAAACTCGACAGAGAGTTGCATATCCTTGGTGATTCACTTGCAGAGATGGCGAATCCACTGGCAGAGACCTACCTCAACGAAGCCAACAAGTTAGATGGCTCGAATTTCATTAACTAGAAATTCAAGATGCAGACACTCATGGAGGGCTATGGTGTCTGAAACATTGCGAATGGAACTAAACTGAAACTTGATGCGGCTGCAGGTGCGACATCTACACAGATCCAAGACTCGGTGAAGCGCGAAAACAAGGCAAAGGTATTGTTGCGCATGTCATTTAAAGATAGCATAATTCCACATATTAGAGATGCTACAATTTCTGCTGCAACATGGACATCTCTTAAAGCATTGTATGAAACTAGTAACACAAATCGCATTTTGTTCCTGAAAGCTAAATTGCTAGGCATTAAGATGGATGGAAATGAATCTGTTAGTTCATTTTTGGGTCGCATTAAAGAGGTGAAAGACAAGTTAGTAAATATAGGGGAAACTGTTTCCAATACTGATCTAGTGACTATTACCTTAAATGGTATGCTNCGTCCTTGTTCTTGCGCGATTTGCTGAAGAGATTATTGCTCGCTTCCAACATATGCGTGGAGAGTTTGTTACACAATTGCTGCGTGGAGAGGCTGCGTAGAGAGTCTGCACTGGAGGAGAGAGTCTGCACCAATACTAAGCACCAGACAGTAAACGCGCAGGGATTTAGAAACCTGTGGAGCATCTCTGTGTGGCGTGGTAGTGAAGTTTTGAATGCATGCGTGGTGAGATAGCTTGCATGCATAACGGTGAGTGAAGTTTTGAATGCATGCGTGTGGTAGTGAGGTTTTGAATGCATGCGTGGTGAGAGAGCTTGCATGCATAAGTGCCTTTTAGTTTTTTGAGCATTTAAAAATAAAAGTGCATTCAAAACTTATACATGGTGGTGGTGAGATTTGAATAAGAAGTTATCTTTTATACATGCAAAAAAGAAAAAGGGAGTTATTCACTTTATTATTATTATTAAAGTGGATGCATGCATGTATTAAAACAAAAAAGGGAGGCTTCTTTTAAGGAATTGTTTTTTTAATATTTAAAGTGGGTAAGGAATTTTGAGGTGGATGCTTAAAAGTGGGGGTTATGATTTAAAGGTGCATGCATGGATGC
>JASDQU010100896.1:122392-166984 GCA_032191745.1 Picea mariana
TTATTTATTGATGATTGCACGAGATACACATGGGTTTACTTCCTTAGACGAAAAAGTGATGTTTTCGAGTACTTTAAGGAGTTCAGAACCATGGTGGAAAAGCAGACAGGAAAATCCATCAAAATCCTTCGTTCAGATCAAGGGGGAGAGTATAAATCAGGGGACTTCAACAAATATTGCAAAGATAATGGAATAGTACAACAATTTACAATACCTCACACTCCACAGCAAAACGGACTCGCTGAAAGGAAAAACAGAACTCTGGTAGAGTGTGGACGCAATATGATTAAAGGTAAGAATCTCTCAAATGCATTTTGGGCTGAAGCCATAAATACTGCAGTTTATTTAAAGAATAGAAGTCCAACAAGGTGTCTTGATAATGTTACTCCTTTCGAAGCCTTCTATGGTTCCAAACCTGCAGTTAATAATTTGAAAGTATTTGGATGTAAGGCTTTTGCACATATTCCAAAGGAGAATAGGAGGAAATTGGATGCTAAAGCCACTAAATGTATTTTCATTGGGTAGTGTTATGAATTTAAAGCATACAAACTATTTGACCTTGCTACTCACAAAGTATTTGCAAGTAGAGATGTACTTTTCCATGAGAAGGAAGCAGGAAATCATGACGACAACAGTCATGAGGAATGGCAGAGACTTCTTGATGAAGGAGTTAAAGAAGAGCAGCAGCAACAACAACAACAACCCACATAGCAGTAGCCATCCCTGCAGCGTCAACAACAACCATCCCCTCTGTGACAAAAACATCAGCAGCAAGAAGGACTCAGTGATATGGACAATTCCAGCAGTCACAGTTCACCTACAGGTGAAGACAGATCTTCACAAAGTGGGGAGGAAGATAATCAGTTGAGAAGATATTCAAGACATATTCGGCTTCCTGAGAGGTATAAAGACTATGCCCTAATGAGTAGAATTTCAAATGTCATAGAACCCATGAATTTTGATGAAGCTAATGAACATGATGAATGGCGAAATGAAATGGAGGAAGAATATGAATCTATAATGAAAAACAATACTTGGGAATTGACTGAAATGCCTAAACATAAGAAGCCCATTGGATGAAAATGGATATACAAACCCAAGTTTAAATTAGATGGTAGTATAGATAAGTATAAGGCTAGACTAGTTGCAAAGGGGTATTCACAAACAAAAGGTATTGATTATGCTGAAACATTTGCACCAGTAGCTAAATTGAATACTATCAGAATGTTAATCACTTTAGCTACAAAGTATCATTGGAAGTTGCATGAGTTAGATGTTAAATCTACATTTTTGAATGGTGAGTTAAAGGAAGAGGTTTACCTTACTCAACCTGAAGGGTTTGATGAAAGGGGGCAAGAACACTTAGTGTGTAAGTTAAAGAAAGCATTGTATGGACTAAAACAGGCACCTGGTTCATGGTATGAGAAGATAGACTCTTTCTTTCTTCAACAGGGTTTTATGAGGAGCAAAAGTGATCAAAATCTGTATACCAAATTTGATGAACAGGGGTATATAGTATTGATTTCATTATATGTTGATGATTTAATAATTACAGGAAATGCAGAGAAGTTAATTGATGAAATCAAGGAGCAGTTATCAAAGGTATTTGAAATGAAAGATCTTGGTGAGTTACATTACTGCCTATGTCTTGAAGTTTGGAGAAATGCAGGCCAAACTTTTGTTTGTCAGAGTAAGTATATCAGAGAAATACTTAAGAGATTTAAAATGGATTAGTGTAAGCCTTCTATTGTTCCCATGCAACAGAATGTGAAACTGTTTTGTGATGATTGTTCGAAGGAGGTGAATGGAACTGTGTATAGATAGATGGTGGGTAGTCTGAATTATCTCAGCACAACCAGACCTGATATTTCATATTCTGTGAGTGTGTTAAGTCAGTTCATGGTGAAACCTCATGAAAGCCATTGGAATGCAACAAAGGAAGTACTCAAGTATCTAAAAGGTACACTTGATTATGGTATTAAGTATACTGATGCATCTAATGTTGAGTTGACAGGTTATTCAGATTCTGATTGGGCTGGCAATCTGAATGATCAAAGATCAACCACTGGATATGCGTTTAGCATTGGATCTGGGGTTGTTTCATGGAGCAGTAAAAAGCAGCCTATTGTATCTTTGTCTTCTACTGAAGCAGAATATAAAGCCTTGTGTGCAACAACTTGTGAAGTTGTTTGGTTAAGAAGACTTCTTTAAGATGTTGGAGAAGAACGAAAGGAACCTACGATGATCAGATGTGACAATCAAAGTTCAATCAATATTGCAAAGAATCCGATTTTTCATGCAAGGACAAAGCATGTTGAAGCTCAGTATCATTTTGTTCGAGAAAAGTTGCAGTCAAATGAAATAATTCTTGTGTATTGTAATACTAGCGAAAATGTTGCTGATATTTTCACTAAGACTCTTGGAAAGATTAAGTTTGAACTGTTTAGGGAGATGTTAGGTGTAGAAGTCAATCCATTCTCCATTAAGGGGGAGACTTGGAAATAATGGAGAAAGCACCAGCTGTAAGCACCAGTTATAAGCTTCAGTTGTAAGAGCTTCAGTTGTGAGAGTTAGTTGTAGGCGTGTTAAGAGTCAGTTCTTAGTTAAAAGTCTAGTTGTCTTTGGTTTGTATGTAGTCGACTTGGGAGAGTCTTTTCCTATATAAGGATGTAATCCATCTTCATTGAATAATATAGAAGTGAGCGTAGCCTCACCGTGTTTGTTTGCATGGTTTATTTTATCTTGAGTTACTTGTTAGCAGATGCATGGAGATATGGTGCATGCATGATTTTTTTTTGGTGAAGCTTTGCATACACTGGTAGAAGTCCGATTCATTCTCAGAAGAATTTGCATGCATGGAGTTTGAAGAGTGAGTTTGCAAGCCATGAGAAAATCGTGAGTTTGCATGCGTAGGTTCTTGAAGGAGGCAGCGTGAGCTTGAGGGTGCATGAGGTTATATGGTGAGTTTTGGATTCATTCTCAGAAGAATTTGCATGCTTGGAGTATTTTTGCATGCATGGAGTTTGAAGAGTGAGTTTGCATGCCATGAGAAAATCGTGAGTTTGCATGCGTAGGTTCTTGAGGGAGGCAGCGTGAGCTTGAGGGTGCATGAGGTTATATGGTGAGTTTTGGAGTATTGTATAAGAGTTTATACAATCACTTTATAAGAATTTTTTATATAAGAGTTTGGTGTTATATGGAAAATCGTGGAGTTTTTATATAAAAGTTTTTATATATGAGCTTTAATTTTTATATGTAAAGCTTTGAATCAAAGTGCAACATTGTATTGTTTTATTAAGTGGATACTTTTTAAAGCGTGAGGTGAAGAGGGAGTTACAAGTTTTTTAAATAGTGAAGTGGTCATTTAAAAGTGGATATTTTGGATCTTAAGGTGCATGCATGTATGATTTAAGCTGAGAGTCGAGATTGAGACGGATCGGTGGTATCCGAAGGCAGAGCAACAAAAAGTTGCATATCTTTGGTGATTTACTTGTAGAGACTAGATTGCAGTGATGGCGAATCTGATGGCAGATACCTACCTCAATGAAGCCAACAAGCTAGATGGTTCAAATTTCATTAACTGGAAATTCAAGATGCAGATGCTCATGGAGGGCTATGGTGTATGGAACATTGTGAAGGGAACTGAACTGAAACCTGATGCGGTTGCCGGTGCGAAAACAACACAGATCCAAGATTGGAAGAAGTGTGAAAACAAGGCAAAGGTATTGTTGCGCATGTCAGTTAAAGATAACATAATTCCACATATTAGAGACGCTACAACTTCTGCTGCAACATGGACAACTCTTAAAGCATTGTATGAAACTAGCAACACAAATCGCATTTTGTTCTTGAAAACTAAATTGCTAGGCATTAAGATGGATGGAAATGAATCTGTTAGTTCATTTTTGGGTTGTATTAAAGAGGTGAAGGACAAGTTAGTAAATATAGGGGAATCTATTTCCAACACTAATCTGGTCACTATTACCTTAAATGGTATGCTAGAAGATTATCATATGTTCATAATAGGTCTCGCAGCAAGGGAAAAACCTCCTACGTTTGAAGAACTGAAAGGTATTTTGCTGCAAGAGGAAGAGAGTCACGGGAGTTTGAAGCCTCGGGGTAAAGATTTGGCACTGTGGTCAAATAATAGATCTACGAGAGGGAGATCAGAAGTAAGAGGTAGAGGAGGCAGTTCATGGCAGAGAGGCGGTTCATGGTAGAGAGGCAGTTCATCGCAGAGAAGACAATCTCCAAATAAAGGTATGCAATTTAACAGGAATGAGTTAAAGAGTTTTTTTTATTGTGGTCGACCTGGACATATTGTTAAAGATTTTCATAAGAAGAAAAGTAATGAGGCTAGGAATAAACCTAGAACACATTCAGGTCATTATGCAGAAAAATCTTCAAATCAAGATCTCAGATTATTTATTGCTAGTGATGATATTGATGAACCCCCGAATTTTGACTCATGGGATCTTAGGTTGTTTGTGTCTAATGTTGCTTTATCTGCTAAAACGAATGATTTTGATGCCTGGTTTGTGGATTCCGGAGCATCAGTACATATGACTTGTAATAAAAATTGGTATGCTAATTTTAAAGAAACACAGAATGGTGTCAGCATATATCTTGGAGATGACCGCGCTCATCAGATCAAGGGATATGGAGACATTCCTGTAACATTGCAAAATGATACTATTCGTCACATTTGCAATGTGGTGTATGTGCCAGGAATAAAGAAAAAATTGATCTCTGTGTCCACCATTACAGATCAGAACTTGAAGGTTGAATTCTTCAAGAATTATTGCATAGTGAAGGATCTACTGGACCACTTCCAAACTGTTGCAAAGGGAGTCAGAGCAAGAGGTCTATACAAACTTCATGTTACCAGCAAAGCACATCATGCACTGACTTCTGCAAATATGCCAATAGAGATTCTTTGGCATCAAAGGTATGGACATATCAATCATCCTGATTTATTGTTATTACAGAAAAAGAATATGGTTGAAAGACTTCCCATGTTAAAGAATGAGAAGGTTGCTTGTGATGGATGTGCATTATGAAAGATGCACAAAGATGAATTTCCCTCTAATCTTGATAAGAAAAAAAGAGATGCGGTAGATCTTGTGCATATTGATGTTTGTGGGCCTATGCAGACTAGGTCTTTAGGAGGTGCATTTTACTTTCTGCTATTTATTGATGATTGCACGAGATACACATGGGTTTACTTCCTTAGATGAAAAAGTGATGTTTTCGAGTACTATAAGGAATTTAGATCCATGGTGGAAAAGCAGATAGGAAAATCCATCAAAATCCTCCATTCAGATCAAGGGGGAGAGTATAAATCGGGGGACTTCAACAAATATTGCAAAGATAATGGAATAGTACAACAATTTACAGTACCTCACACTCCACAGCAAAACAGAGTAGCTGAAAGGAAAAATAGAACTCTGGTAGAGTGTGCATGCAGTATGATGAAGGGTAAGAATCTCTCAAATGCATTTTGGGCTAAAGCCATAAATACTGCAGTTTATTTAAAGAATAGAAGTCCAACAAGGTGTCTTGATAATGTTACTCCTTTCGAAGCCTTGTATGGTTCCAAACCTACAGTTAATAATTTGAAAGTATTTGGGTGTAAGGCTTTTGCATATATTCCAAAAGAGAATAGGAGGAAATTGGATGCTAAAGACACTAAATGTATTTTCATTGGGTATTGTTATGAATTTAAAGCATACAAATTGTTTGATCCTGCTACTCACAAAGTATTTTCAAGTAGATATGTACTTTTCCATGAGTAGGAAGCAGGAAATCATGATGACAACAGTCATGAGGAATGGCAAAGACTTCTTGATGAAGGAGTTAAAGAAGAGCAGCAGCAGCAACAGTAGTAGCCCACATAGTAGCAGCCATCCCCACAGTGACAACAGTAGCAGCAACAAGAAGGACTCACTGATATGGACAATTCAAGTAGTCACAGTTCACCTAGAGGTGAAGACATATCTTCACAAAGTGGGGAAGAAGATAATCAATTGAGAAGATATTCAAGACATATTCGACTTCCTGAGAGGTATAAATACTATGCCCTAATGAGTAGCATTTCAAATGTCATAGAACCCATGAGTTTTGATGAAGCTAATGAACATGATGAATGGCGAAATGCAATGGAGGAAGAATATGAATCTATAATGAAAAACAATACTTGGGAATTGACTGAGTTGCCTAAACATAAGAAACTCATTGGATGCAAATGGATATACAAACCCAAGTTTAAATCAGATGGTAGTATAGATAAGTGTAAGGCTAGATTGGTGGCAAAGGGGTATTCACAAACAGAAGGTATTGATTACGCTGAAACATTTGCACCAGGAGCTAAATTGAATACTATCAGAGTGTTAATTGCTTTAGCTACAAAGTACCATTGTAAGTTGCATCGGTTAGATGTTAAATCTTCATTTTTGAATGGTGAGTTAAAGGAAGAGGTTTACCTTACTCAACCTGAAGGGTTTGTTGAAAAGGGGCAAGAACACTTAGTGTGTAAGTTAAAGAAAGCATTGTATGGACTAAAACTGGCACCTAGGTCATTGTATGAAAAGATAGACTCTTTCTTTCTTCAACAGGGTTTTATGAGGAGCAAAAGTGATCCAAATCTGTATTCCAAATTTGATGAACAGGGGTATATAGTATTGATTTCATTATATGTTGATGATTTAATAATTACAGGAAATGCAGAGAAGTTAATTGATGAAATCAAGGAGCAGTTGTCAAAGGTATTTGAAATGAAAGATCTTGGTGAGTTACATTACTGCCTAGTTCTTGAAGTTTGGAGAAATGCAAGCCAAACTTTTGTTTGTCAGAGTAAGTATATCAGAGAAATACTTAAGAGATTTAAAATGGATCAGTGTAAGTCTTCTACTGTTCCCATCCAATAGAATGTGAAACTTTCTTGTGATGGTGGTTCGAAGGAGGTGAATGGAACTGTGTATAGACAGATGGTGGGTAGTCTGAATTATCTCACCACAACTAGACCTGATATTTCATAGTGTGTTAAGTCAGTTCATGGAGAAACCTCATGAAATCCATTGGAATGCAGCAAAGGCAGTACTCAGGTATCTAAAAGGCAGACTTGATTATGGTATTAAATATACTGATGCATCTGATGTTGAGTTGACAGGTTATTCAGATTCTGATTGGGCTGGCAATCTGGATGATCGAAGATCAACCACTGGATATGCGTTCAACATTGGATCTAGGGTTGTTTCATGGAGCAGTAAAAAGCATCCTATTGTATCTTTGTCTTCTACTGAAGCATAATATAAAGCCTTGTGTGCAAAAACTTGTGAAGCTGTTTGGTTAAGAAGACTTCTTCAAGATGTTGAAGAAGAATGAAAGGAACCTATGATGATCAGATGTGATAATCAAAGTTCAATCAATATTGCGAAGAATCCGATTTTTCATTCAAGGAAAAAGCATGTTGAAGCTCAATATCATTTTGTTCGAGAAAAGTTGCAGTCAAATGAAATAACTCTTGTGTATTGTAATACTAGTGAAAATGCTGCTGATATTTTCATTAAGCCTCTTGGAAAGATTAAGTTTGAACTGTTTAGGGAGATGTTAGGTGTAGAAGTCAATCCATTCTCCCTTAAGGGGGAGACTTGGAAATAATGGAGAAAGTGCTAGTTGTAAGCACCAGTTGTAAGCACCAGTTATAAGCTTCAGTTATGAGAGTCAATTGTAGGCGTGTTAAGAGTCAGTTCTTAGTTAAGAGTCTAGTTGTCTTTGGTTTGCATGTAACCGACTCGGTCGAGTCTTTTCCTATATAAGGATGTGATCCGTCTTCATTGAATAATATAGAAGTGAGCATAGCCTCATCGGTTGTTTGTTTCGCATATTTTATCTCTGACGACATAACCCAATTCATTAAGGCTTGCATGAGGGAATGACCTCGAAGGTTTAAGCCCACATCAACGACCAACCGCGAGTGAAGAGAAGAGCGCTCGGTGGCTACACAGAAGGCCAGATGGCTTAATTCCATCCTGGGAAAGGTGGCACTCCATCCGGGGGTCTACAGTATGACTGGGCCATCTCTATGCATTTTAGAAGTAAGGGAGGAGCAAGTTGATGATTGGATGGCCCATTAGCTTGCTCCCGATTGTTTAATCCAACATTCACTAATTTATCTGCTATCTTTTTTTCTTTTAGCCGAACATGAGAGGGGATGAGCACAAGTTTGGAGAACAACAAAGATTTGAGGAGATCCAGATTGCTAAGAAGCCTCCAGTTGGGCGAAATATTAGCCAGATCAGAACCATTCAATAGCTTGGTGAATAGAGAGATGATAATATGAGAGTCCCTTCCACAATGAGTTTCCGATAGCCCATTTGAGAGGCCAATTGAACCCCTCGGAGAAGGGCACACAACTCTGTTGAGTTATTGGAGTCACGCTCCATACTTCTCGTAATAATATGATATATATTTCCATTATCATCTCTAAAAATAACATCGAATCCCGTTGGACCTGGATTCCCTTTGGAGGGAACATCAAAATTCATTTTATGGAATCCTATGGATGACCTTTCCCAGAGACAGACAGGACTGTGCAAAGATATAGGGCGAGAGATGATGGAGGTCTGAACTTTTTTAAGATTCAGGTGCGAATTGGAGAGAATGGTTCTTTCATTAGGCTCACAAGATAAATCATCTTCGAACCATTGTTGAGACCTAATAGTTTCGTTAATGCTCTCGTGAATTTTGGACTAGACATGAGAGTCCAACGATTTCTTGGAGTGAAATTTTTTTTGGTTCCTTTCCTTCCAAATATGCCAAGCCACAAAGGTAGGGAGCAGTTGCCAAATTCTATTGAGAATTGGATTTTTGAATGCTGAGGGTCACCATCTTTCAATGGAGTTAATAATGTTGTCATTCCGCTTGTCAATTTTCCTCATAGCCCAGGAAACATGATCCAAAATGAGGGAATTGAAGGAGCAAAGATTGAAGAGATGTTCCATGGATTTCTCCTATTGGGAATAGAGAGGGAAGGATGAGCAGCTAATGAATCCCCGCTTTTTGAGGATGTCCCAAGTGAGAATACAATTTTGAACCAGTAACCAGAGAAAGATACTGACTTTTTGCCAAATGTTTGATTTTCAAATGATGTACCATATCTTGTCTTTGGGATGAAGGTGAAATTGGGATTTGAGACCATAATATTCTTTGATAGAAAAAGTGCCTTTAGAAGAATGACCCCAACGAAGAATATCTGGTCTATGTTGGATGCGATTCTTCCTTAGAGAAGCCTCATCTTTCCACGGCCCAAAGTTGCAATCCACTGGTAGGTCGAGGTCCCTATGCGTTAATTTCCATTCTTGCCAAGAATGGAGAGGACTCGAAGCCTTCCAAAAATCCGCAACTCGCACGCTTCCAGTATGTTCCATATTATGTAGTTATCTTGCATATTTTCCTGTAGGAGTAGAGGCTACATTTTCTGCCATGAATCCAACTATAATAAAGCCTATTGACCATCCTGAAGTTCCCATAATGCATGCTCTTGGATGAAGGTACTATTCTTCCATGCAACATTGCAGATTAGAGAGCCAAAGATATGTGCATTCCATGTGATAAGTTTCAGTACTTCTTTATTTGGGGTATATTTCTATCTCCATAATCGAGCCCAAAGGTCCTTTGGATGCTTTAGCCAATGCCACCATATTTTATATCCCATTATTTCATTCAACAAGTAAGAGTCTTGCAACCCTAGGCCCATAGAAAGCTTTGGTTTGCAAAACTTGTTCCAACTGACCAAGGCCCATTTTTTCCCTTCCTTATGACCCTGCCAAAAGAACCTTCTTTGAATGTTATGAATGGTCTTAAGCATTGTTTTTCGAGGTAGCAAGTGCCAATAAAAGGTAGACAGGAATGGCTTGGAGATTGATTTAGGGAGCACAAGACGTTCAACTAGGTTGAGAGAGAAAAAGGTCCAAGAATTCAGGTGATGGGTCAATGATTGGATGAGGGATTCCCAAGAGTTATTATGCAAGGAATTATCAAAGAGGGGGATACCCAAATATTTGGAAGGAAGAGAGCTTCGAGAGAAGCCCATATTATGAGAAATGTGACTCTGAACTGCAATAGGGGTGTTGAAGAAGAAGATTTGAGATTTTCCAGTGTTGATAGTAGTCCTCGAGGCTTCACTGAAATCATTAAGGATGATGTGGATCTTGAGGGATTCCTTGGAAGTGGGTGAGCCCATCATCATGTTTTCATCCACAAATTGACTATGGGAGACAACTTGCTAGATTCCATGTAGGGACATACCTTGGAGAGAACCATCGTCGATGGAGGCTTTGATGTAACGACTTAATCCTTCAACCATGATGATGAAGAGGAAGGGGGAAAGAGGGTACTCTTGACAAATACCTCTAGAGGGGGTGAAAGTATTTGAAGGAAAACCATTAACTAAGATGGAGAAGAAAGATGAAGAGGTGAGATTAATAACCCAATTAACCCACTCATTGCAAAATCCAAAAGGCAGAAGAAGAAATTTCATGTATTGCGAGCTTAGCTTATCAAAGGCTTTTGAGAGGTCTAACATAATGATCATACTGAGGGTGCATGAGGTTTTCAGAGAGTGTATGACCTCATGAGATAGAATGATGTTGTCCAAGTTTTGACGCCCTTCTACATAATTTGATTTCTCTTTGGAAATAATAAAAGGAAGAAGAGGCTTAAGTCTAAGAGCCATTACCTTGGTTATAATCTTGTAGATGATGTTGTAGAAATAAATTGACTAGAAATATTTGGCATGGGTGAACCTTTCCTCCTTTTGGATCAAAGTGAGGAAAGTGGCATTGAGTGCTCGTAAGACTCCACCGGAGATGTGAGAATCCTCCACTAATTGCAAAACTTCTTCACAGACCATGTGCCAACAACGATGAAAAAAGTCTTTTGTAAAACCATCGGGTCATGGAAATTTTCCAGATGCCATTTCCTTTATTTCCTGATCCACTTCCTCAATTGAGATTGGTCTAAGAAGCGCCTCATTCTTTTCCCCCGTGGCTAGAGCTAGAATATGTTGAGTTATTTTACTAATAGCTTGTGGTCTATTTGGGATAGGCTCTCACAAAATATCTTGATAGAATTTGACAAGTTCATTCTCCATGCCCTCATGGTCCATAATTTGTTGACCCTGATCATTTTCTAGTTTGGTGATTTGATTGACATGTATTCTATGGATAATGGATCGGTGGAAGAATTTAGAATTCTTCTCACCCTCTTTTAGCCACTGAACTCTGGATTTTGGCGCCAAAGGATTTTCTCTTGCGCATATCTTTCCTCCAGCTATTGTTTCAAATGTTTCTCCTAGGATTGAAGAGATTCARTGTTGTCTTGGGTTATAAGTTGTCTTTGTATTTCCTCCATGCGCTTTTCTAGATACCTTTGGGCTTGAAAGGTATTTTCGAAGACATTTTTATTCCATTCCCATAGATTTTGTTTAAAATTYTTTAGCTTCTCTTGAAACTGGTACATTAGGGTTCCATGGGAGATTACTGCATTGGACCACCAGGTGGGACGTTGTCCTAAAAATCTTGGTTATAAAGACAAAATTTTTCAAACCTAAACGACTGACTACAGGGAGAGCTAGCTAGATCCACCCATATATGAACTAGCCAGTGATTMAAACCAGAGCAAGGAAGGATGCCAACTTCTGTGAGAATACCCTCTAGCATTAAACATTCCAAAATGAGGAATCTCTCAAGCCTATAGGCGATTTGGTGAAATCCAGAGCATCAGTTTGACCAATTGTAGATTCCATTGATTATTTCCATGTCAAATAAATGTAGGGCATCCATTATTTTTTGAATACCTTTGTTGTCCCTACCCAATATTTTAATAGAACCTCTCTTTTCCTCCAGAGAAAGTATGATGTTAAAATCTCTGCCTAGTATCCATCACATGTGTCCCACTATTTATCCTAGATTAGATAGATTTTTTAGGAAGCCTTTCTTCTCCTAATACATCCGTGAACCATAGGAATTTTTGATAACCCCTTCTTTATTCGAACCAATGGTCCAATAGTGAGCAGTGATAGTCCATTGGGTGGAATATAAATTGTTGCATATCACTATTGTCGATTCCATAAAATTTCAATCACCCCCACTTCTCCTTTAGAATCATTGTATACATATCTGCTCTGTTGCAAACATCAACAGAGTGTGTTTTCAACCAAGACTTCTACACACTTCGTTTCTTGTAATAATATGATATCTAGATTCTCTTCCATGATATTGTTTTGAAGAACCGTTTTCTTGGTTCTTCCATTAAGGCCTCTAACATTCCATGATATAATATTCATGAGGAGGGTGAAGGAGGAGAGTTAAAGAATCCCTCAATGAGCTTCTATAGCTGTCTTTAATTGATCATAAAACTACCTAACTCATGAATGAGTTGTTGGGGTGATTTTCTTCCTTGTCTTTTCCCTTCTTTTGGTGGTTTACGATATTCCTTTATAGGATCTAGATGAATTCCAAGTCCTCCCCCATATTTGGATGTCGCTTCGATTGTGGAGTTTAGATAAACTTTATGAACCTTATGTAATTTCTCCAGGGGAAGTCTTTGCAGCTCCTACTTATGATATGCTTCCTCAAGCCGCTCCAGATCTATATCCGCTAATTCTTTTTCATCTAGCATCTTGTCCACATCCCCTCCATCGTTTGTGATGTGATCCTCCTTAAGAGGTACCTCGTTATTGGGTGGAGTTATCTGCTCTAGAATAGAATATGAGATCTCCTTGGCTTTACCTCGAGTGCTTTCCTTTCCTAAATACTGGTGAGGCTCTTCAATCGCTTGGGAATCTGGAAGCTGATTTAATATTTCAAAGGAGTCTCTTGTAGACAACTACTTACTAGGTCCAAAGGTTGTTTTTTAATGAACTTTTCTTCTCTTCCCCTGCACTTGAGTGAAGCCATCTTTAGGTTTTTCGGGAGCTCCTACTGATATTCTTTGAGGGGAATTTAAATGGAAATCCCTGAACATGTGACCATGCTCATGGCATTTTTGGCATCTAAAGGGAATGCGCTCATAGTCAATGGTTTGAACCCATTCTTCATCATGATACTCTAAGCTTATAGACCTTGGTAAAGGCTTAGAAATATTTATATAAACACACATTCAAGCATATGAATTATAACAAAATTAGTGCGTTTCCTCTATTGTTTTGACGTAGACACCGAGGGTGTTTCCAACCCCAGCTAGAACTTCCCCAAGATAAAATTCTTGTGAGAGCGAGTAGAATCTGATCCAAATAGAGGCATAGGAAAATTCATACTTTTCTGGGCTGAAGTGCTCTTTATATATCCTTAGGTAGACTCCAATGGAGTTGAAAAAATAGGGTCCATTCTCAAAGATGTGATCCTTATCTTCTAGATTGTGAAAGATAGCAATGAAGAAACCCTTGGATCCTAATTGAAGATCATAGTGAACCTTGGGTTTCAACCAAGTATTGATCCATTTCATCAGGTCTCGTTATGAGGGTCGTAACCCTAAGAAATTTCCTATTAGGGCATGATCTCTCATATATTGAGTTTGTTCCCCTAGTCTTACTAAGTTAACTACATACCTTGGTGCTGCATAAGCTCAAGGAATGCACTTTCCCGGTTCTGATACACGAGTCAGTTTTGGATGGGAGATTCAACTTCAACTTCTATTGCTTTAACTTTTTTCAACTCTCCATGATACATTTGTTCCTTCAAATGTGGTAGCGGTTTGAAGGGTGGCCACGAACCAGAGAGTTATGATGG
The DNA here is from genome assembly GCA_032191745.1 of Picea mariana. NCBI lineage: Eukaryota > Viridiplantae > Streptophyta > Pinopsida > Pinales > Pinaceae > Picea > Picea mariana. The sequence goes on from JASDQU010100896.1 coordinate 136,183, forward strand.
TTCACTCACTACCACATTTTGGTATGAGGGGAATTTCTCCCCCTCCACCTCATCCATGGAGGCGTGATGAAGATGTTCGAGGTTGTAATCCACTGCATCTATTCAGAAAACTGTTGCTTGATTCAGGAACCCCAGGTTTCTATGGAAATCAAACCTTATAAGAGATATTCCTCAATTCTTACTAGTGATTCACCTTTTTCCATTTTTACCTTACAGGTAATTTTAATTTAATTTCCAAAATGGGGAAATTTTTTAACATGTATATCAATTTATATATATTCAAATAGATATATTTTATAATATTAATTTTGGAGTAAACGAAGCCTAACCTGAGATGGTGGGGCCTCTCGCTATTGATTTAAATCAATGAATTTGAACTATTTCATAGACTTGACATATCACTTTACCTTTAAGGCTTATGTTATATATATACACAAGAGTAAGCAGAGCTTTGGGTAACTTGAGATGTCGAGTTATGAAATCAATGATTTTGAGTGATTATGGAGCTCTAACATTTTATGTTACCCAAGGCTCTTGCTCTTATATATATATATATATATATATATATATATATATATCAATTTTCATGTAAATTGGAAGCAGCGGGGGCTCACATGATGTCACGTACTTCATTAATTTTGATAGGAATAGATGTTATGTAAGTCGTCACATGGTCTTGCATGGTAGATTTATGAATTACAATTGATTTTTATTAAATTCTTTTGTTTTTATTAATTGTTCTTGGTGGATTTAAATATTTTAGAGTGTGTGGTATCATTTCTAAGAGGCTCGACCTAATTTTATTATTAGGGTTGCCTTATTTTATTGAGGCTTGGAAAAGGAGTTGCACTACACCCATGAAGAGAGGAAGAATGCATGAAAATGTAGAATATTCTTCTAAAACTCATTGAAATGATAATCAAACCTCCTTGTATTGAACTTGTAGTCAATGGTAAGTTGAAATATACACTACAAGGAGAACACCCTGTACCATAGGTTTTTGTGGAGGTTTTTAGTGTTACAATATTGGACAAACTTTTTAAAAAATCTCTACTACAACCTCCACTATTTGTAGAGGAGGTTTTAACGAATGTTCCCTATAACTAAAAAAAAGAATTTCGGTAGAGGTTATTTTTTTTTCAGTGCTTTAATTGGTAACACACACAAGTGCATGTTTACGTAACATGCACTGGTGCATACATAAACCTAAAAAACATTGGTGCTCATATAATTATTATGCACTAGTTCTGTTTTTTTTTTGTTATTTTTCGCACTAGTGCTCATATAATTATTATGCACTAGTTCTGTTTTTTTTTTGTTATTTTCCGCACTACTGTTCATATAATTATTATGCACGGCAGACCTGTGCTTTTATAATTTGTATGCGTTAGTGCCTATATTACCATGTGCACTAGAAATAAGTGAAATTTCAAACATTTGAGGTGAGATGTCGAAGCCAATATTTGATACTAAACACCAATGCATATATAATTACTATACTTCAATGTAATTAATAGACACCGATGTGTATTACTCATAAAAATACACTGTTGCTTATTTTATGGCGTGCACCATTTAGTGAGTTCAAAAGAATACAATGCACCAATTTGTATATATTTGAATTAATTGTTTTTTTACAAATTTTTAGTTAATCATTTCAAAATCAAATATTATTATAATAATATTGTTTTTTATGTTTTTGTTATTGTGTTTTGATATAATGATTGCATTAATGTCTTATCCAATGGATTATTATTATCTTTGTAACAATGCAAATAATACATATATTAATTAATCAACAACACAACATTTTAAAGCATTCAACAATGCAATAAAATAAGAAACCATTTTTATAATATATGAATAACAGATCCATAGACATACAAAATGGGACAACATAATGGTCCACAATAATAAAAATGCAAGCAATATCTATTGTTACAGTTATTGGTAACATGTCCTCATGCAATTGGGACAATACGTTGATTACATTAAACAAAATCTCTTATTTTCCCAGACAAATACTCCAAAACATACAACTTGCAGTAAAATTTAATTATATTGATCGTCACTCATCACATGAAATGTTGTGATCACTCGAGATGTGTACATGCCTTATTTCTTCATCTCTTGTAGGCGATATTGTACTTTGGTTATTTAACCTAATATTTTCTTGAATGTTTCGCCTCTTTGTGTTTCTATCTACAAACATAGAAATAAAGTATTATAAGTATATCTATATTTATATAGTAGAATATACACAATTGTGTAAATAAAAAAGTGTACCATAGCAATGCCTATTTCATAAACAATACACAATCTTTTGGAGCCATGCTACATGTTGTCTCTCAAAATCTCTTATATTTGTTGCACCCCATACTTTGTTTTCTTCATGTTTAATACACCATGAAAAAGTACAGTTTACATATTTAATATAAAGGTTTATTGTTGTTCCATTAATTATAAAATGAGGGAGGTTTAACAACATAGATACTTACAATTTTTTCAATTAAATCTTGGTACTTAAACATATGCTTACAACCCACCCAGAGATACCATATTAAATGGTATCGTGACCCATGCTCACATAACTGGATCAAATCCCACCCCCATGTCCTTCAAATTTTTGAAGTGGAGGGTTGCGGTCGCGGAGCTCTGAGGAAACCCTAGCCTCAATTTGGTGCAGACTGCTGCAGACCAGACGTAGAACATCCGCGTGAGGATTTCTTAGTGAAGAGAGGAGGTAAATCGACTCCAACTGACACGCCAGAATGGGCACAGAAGAGGGGGGGAAACCCCCCTCATACCACAATATCACCACCAACGACCGCTCTGGTACCAGACTGAAACGCCCCATATTCGAGCCACCCCTACAGGTACGTGAACAACTTTTGGCCAGAGAACAAGGCCTCAGGAAGGAAATGGAGATGAAAGCGGGAACCTCCCAGCCAAAGGCACCTCAAGGATGGGAGCCAGGTAAATGCATACCACAAATGGAGAAAACACCAAGATACCTCATTAGCTCAACCATAGTAGGAGAACACACACAATTTATGAGAGAGCATGGCCTCATTGGCAAGTTCCTGGGACTCTGGCCAACAGAGAGGGATCTCAACAAATGGATCAAGCACTGGTGGAACCCCAAGGGGGACTACGAGGTTCAACTCAGCTCCAAAGGCTTCTTCACAATCATTCTATACAATTCAAAAGACAGGGACAGGATATTTGAAAACAGACCGTACTTCTACAACTCAGCAGGGATATTCTTACGTTTCTGGACTGAAATATTTAGCCCAGACAAAGAAGAATTCACCATGGCCCCTGTATGGATCCACCTATATTCCTTACCGCAAGAGTTATGGCTGGAGGAGATTTTAATGGGCATAGGGAACACTCTAGGATAGTATGTCAAAGCTTTAGAGGCCACAAGGCAGTGAAAATATACTTCATATGCCAGGATCTGTGTCTACATGAACATTTCCAAGGCACTCCCTGGAGCGGTGACTCTCGAATACCAGGATGAGGACTGGAAACAAAATCTAGATTACAAGCACATTCCCTTTCACTGCAGGAGATGTCATGAGCACAACCAGCTCTTCAGAGATTGCCCCCTAATTAAACCAGCCACCAAAGCAAATGACACCACACAAAAAGATGGCTTCACCACAGTTGCGGAAAAAAAGAGAAACCAACCAAGGAGGCAGATCCCAGATCCCAAACAAAAAATCACAACCAAAAACACTTATGATATTTTGAATCAGCTGCCAGAAGATGAGGAAATCCAAGACCCACACAAGGATTTGCAATAGGATCAAGGAGACATCCCAAATCCTTCCCCCCCTCCCCAAAGTTGTGAAACCTACACAGAAGAAAGAGGAGATGGGGATGGGGATACCCCAATGCAGCTGGACGACAAAGATCTAGCAAGCATAGGTCTAGAAAAGCTCGAGGAGATATTGAATCAAAAGGACCTGCAGACCCTTCTTGAAGAACAACTGCACAAGGTACATAAATTATTTCTCAATTCCTCAGCAGGATCCACAACATGCCTGGGTATAGCCACAGACACAAGTTCAGGTTTGAAAAGATTCCTCCGTGAGAATAAAAGACAAAGGCGAAAAACAACGCAACAACTTATCAAGGAGGCGGGAAAACTCATGATAAATTCAGGTCAGATCCACAAGATTTTGGAGGGATACCTTCACACAACACCACCCTCTTAATAATCACTTGGAACATTAGAGGACTCAATGGCATATCCAAACAAAGGATCCTCTGAGATTGTATCAAGGCAGAAAATCCAGATATTCTAATGTTACAGAAAACCAAATGCGCGGGAACATTAGCTGAAACCATCTTTCAGCGTATCTGGCGAGAATGCAACTCCATATCAACAGACTCCACAGGAGCCTTAGGAGGCCTTGCAATCCTCTGGAACCCATCCAATATCACTATCAACCAACCCTCTTCAACTGTAGGTACAATAACGACTCACTTCGAGGTTATTGGCTCGGATCAGGAAGGAGCCATCACTAATGTCTACAGCCCCCACAGCCAATAGGACAAAGACAAACTCATGGAGTGGCTCGAACTAATCAAGACTCTGGTGACAACTCAAAACTAGATCTTAGGAGGCAATTTCAATATGATCCTGTTGCTGGAGGAAAAGATAGGCGGCACCAAGAAACTTGAGCAAGACAACGGTAAGTTCAAAACTCTCATTGATCATCTAAAGTTAGTCGATATAGAAAATAGCAATGGCACTTTCACCTGGTCCAATCGTAGATCAGGAAATCAACACATTTCTTGTCGACTGGACCGCTTCCTGGTCACTGAGGAACTAATGGAGATAGGCTCTTATCTGGAAAGTCTTATTCTACCAAAATCCATCTCAGACCACTGGCATATTGCTCTTAATCTAGACACAGGAGAGACACCCAAGTACAAGCCCTTTCGCTTCAAAAAATTTTGGCTCTCACACTCGGATTTTTAGCAGCTAGCCAAATCCTAGTGGGCACAGGCAGAAATAGACCATGGCACCAGCATGTATAAATTCCAGTAGCGCCTCAAAAACTTTAAGCAGTTGCTCAAACAATGGAACAAGAACAAATTTGGAAATATACTTCAAAGCATACAAAACATAGAGAGCAAGTTGGCGGAGATACAAAAAACCTTCATTTCCGGATCCAGAACCACTGAACTAATGAGAGAGGAGGCAAAGCTCCAAGAACAATTAGAAGATATAAGAAAGAAAGAGGAAGTTCTATGGAAGCAAAAATCCAGTGTACAATGGCTCAAGGAAGGGGAAAAGAACACAAAATTCTTCCACAGAGCTATGATGCACCGACACCACGTCAACAGAATCACCCACTTAGAGGATAGCTAGGGCAACCCAGTGAGAGAAAAATCTAAAATTGAGGCTGACATGATCAATTACTACCAGGACCTTCTAACGGAAACCAAGGAGGACAGAATGGAAACCATCCAAAGAGTCACCAGACACATACCCTCGCTGGTAACCTCCAAGCAAAATGTTTCATTAACATGGCCCATCACCCAAGAGGAAGTGGATCAAGTAGTAAAAACCATGCCTCTGGGAAAGGCCCCAGGCCTGGATGGGTTCACCACTGATTTTTTCCACCACTTCTAGGACCTGGTCAAGAAAGAAGTATGGGAGGTAGTAGAGGAATCGAGAGCATCAGGCCTAGTCCTGCCGGCTCTCAAAACCACCTTTCTCACCCTCATTCCGAAAGAAGAAAGATTCACAAACCCTAAAAAGTTCAGACCCATCGCCCTCTGCAATGTTATCTACAAAATCATAACGAGGGTGGTAGCCAATCGACTCAAAGCCATTTTGACACATGTCATCTCCAAGGAACAGGCAGGGTACGTAGAAGGAAGACAAATCATGGATAGCGTCATCCTAGCTCATGAGGTCATCCACTCCCTCAAGACTTCAAGGACCCTAGGTATGCTAATCAAACTTGAGCTTTCAAAATCTTTTGACAGAGTCAGCTAGCAATACCTTCGAGTTTTCTTAGAATCTTTTGGATTCGATCAGTGTTGGGTGAACTGGATCCTAAATCTCACCTCCTCAGCCTTCTTCTCCATCTTAGTAAATGGGGTTCTGTCCAGACCTTTTTCACCTTCCAGGGGCATCAGGCAAGGGGACCCCCTCTCGCCCTTCTTGTTTGTACTTATGGCGGAAGGCTTGGGAAGATATATCAAGGCAACAGTCACCGATGGCTCTCTCAAAGGCGTGCCCCTACACAACATTCAACCAACACCCTCTCATAGTCAATTTGTTGATGACACCCTCCTTCTGAACTCCCCAACGGTTCAGGAGGCCAACCAGCTTAACTCCATCCTCTCTGAATTCATTGAAGCCTCAGGCATGTCCCTCAACTTAGACAAATCCAAACTCTACTTTTTTAATACACCGACTTCTGCTCAAATCCATATTTCCAGACTTCTATAAATACCCAGAAGCTCCCTTCCATCCAACTATCTAGGCATTCCCCTCACGGGTGCGGTTGCCAGATCCATTCCTGGGATAGTCTTCTCCTTTCCATCTCCAACAGGCTAAGCAATTAGACCTTCAGACTCCTCAATATTGCTTCTCGGCTAGTCCTCCTCAAGTCCATTTTTCAAGCCCTACCTACCTATCTCTTCACGGCCCTTGCTACTCCTAAACAGGTTATCAGAGCCATTAGAAACCTCCAGCAAAACTTCCTCTGTCATGGTCACCAACCTAACAAGAAATGGGCTCTAGTAAACTGGGACAGACTCTGTACACCAAAAAGCCAAGGAGGATTGGGACTTTGGGATCCAGGGAAACTCAATCAAGTAATGGGAGCCAAAATATTGTGGCGATGGCTAAAAACCCCAACAGCTGCCTAGGCATAAATGTGGAAACAAAAGTACACCCCCCTTACACCAGATAATCAGCTAATCAGGCACAATAATCAAATTCAAGGTTCAAATATCTGGAACAAAGCCTGGAAAAATCGCACGTTGGTCCAAAACCATGCCTTTTGGGAGGTCTGAAATGGAGAAAGCGCCATGTTCTGGCAAGACTCCTAGAAACAATTTAAACCCCTGAACGAAATGGAAGAGCTATCCAATATCAAAAGAGCTCTCAATCAGGATACCTCGCTAAGGGTTAAGGGCCTTTGGAAAACTCAAAAACAACAACATCAATGGCGCCAATGGAAAGTCTCTAATCAAGATCTCAGAGTCCCAGAAAATCTCAATCTGCAGAGCTGGCAATTTCAAGCTAACCACCAGAAAATACCCAAAAGAGAAGGGTCGGACATCCTAAGATGGGGGTATACCATAGCTGGCACTTTCTCAATAAAAGAAGCTTACTTCCTACAGGGCAATCACCAAGACAAAAACAAGGAGCCCATATGGAGCAAAGTCTGGAACCCCGCTCTCTGGCCTAAGGTTTCCACCTTCCTATGGTTGGTGGTGCACAACCGAGCCTTAACCTGGGACAACCTCAGGAAAAGAGGTTTCATTGGACCATCTCTTTGCGTTCTCTACTACCAACAAGAGGAAACCAAAGAACATCTCTTTAATGGATGCCACTTTAGCCAACAAATCTGGGACCAAGGAGTGCAAATAATGTGTAAATCCAACCAACATCGGAGTAGCATCAATGACACAATTGAGAACTGGGACTATATCACTTAAAACAATCCCCTTCTGAATCACATCTGGTAGCTTCTACAAGGATTCATTCTCTGGCAAATTTGGAAGGAATGGAAAAAGAGAATTTTCCACTCCCAAGCTTCCACACCAAAAGCCACCTAGGAGAAAATCAACTCACTAATTAAGGAAACAATCAGAAGTAAATCATGGAAAGAAGAGGACCTTAACTGCAACTCAGAGGAACAGTGCATTCTTCAAAGCTGGCAGCCCATTCTAATCAATCAACTAGTACCAAGGACGTGCAAGCACCAACAGACTAGTCCAACCACTTGGTCCCCCCCTCCAACAACTTTCATAAAAATAAATTTTGATGGGGCCTCCAAAGGCAACCCGGGAACAACAGGATATGGAGCAGTACTCAGAAATTCAAATGGCAAGATCCTTGGTCTAGTTGCTGGCTTCCTAGGGGAAACAACCAACAATGTGGTAGGGCTAACAGGACTATTGAGGGGTCTCCAAGAAACTATGGACAAAGATCACCACAAGATTATCTTGGAGGGGTACTCACAAATTGTCATCAAGTTAATCACCAAGATTCTTCATGGGGGCCACCCTTCAAAAATCTCACCAAGTTGGTGACTATCTGGATTGCTAGAGGAATTTACCCGCCTCTTCCAACTCCATCTTAGCATCACACCCTCCCACGTGAAGCGAGATGCAAACAGGATAGCGGATTTCCTAGCAAATGAAGCATTCGAAATGGAAACCGAACACTTCTATTGAGAGGCCCACATCTCAGAAGACTCAGACATATCCACTCGGTGCCAACCCTTAGCCACCAAAGATCTACAACCCCCGAATCGGGTGCCACGTCGCAAAACAGAGCCATGCAGGACAACGCCGGGATGCAGCATTAATGCATCCACCGATGACCATCCCCTCAGTCATTAACCGAGTATGAATATGCATAGCCAAACCCAGGCGATGAACCCCTTCACGCAAGTGATCGGTATAGTGCACCAGCGCACTCAGCAACAAGCCTTAATAGCTGTGGCGGCCGCGGTTGCCCTCCTCCTTATCACCTGCCTTGACTAAACAGACCGACATTCGCCCATCGCAGCGTCGAATGCAGAGTTCATTCCACCGTAGTAGCAGTTTGGGGTTCCGTTGAAGCTTTGGAGTAGAGCCTTCCATTTGCAAGGAATCCTGGTCATCTCCAGGGTCTCCACCATGCCCAGAGCAAGAGGCAGGCCGCGCAGGGGTGCCACTTGGTACACAGCTGAATCTCGATGCCAAAGACAGAAGAAATTTGAGCAGGCATTAGCCATGGCATCCCTCTAAAGGCGTAAGAAACCATGAATGCCACCAATGGCGTACGTGGAAGAGATTACCTTGGAAGATGCCATGCAGAGCTATCCCAAGATCCCTCTGTTCACAGTCTCGAACAATTGGAATCCACCCACAGATTTCGGCTTAGACAACAAGCTTCCGCCTTCGGGCAATCCGCTTAGTCCCAGAGCCAATAGCCCAACGGATAATTTCACCACTTGTTATGTAGAAGAAGAGACCCCGTCCCACACCCAGGGAAATAGAGACTCACCCCCTGGTGCACCTATGGAGGCGGTGACCCAGGTTTCCAAATCACTGGCACATGCAAGTGAGGGAGCAACAGGGCCCATTCACCCAGCCTCCATCGATAGCCACTGGCAGGACCAACAACTCTTCACTTACTTGGGGTACCTCACTCTCATCTTTGATCTGAGGAGTCTGTTGGACAACCAGGTCTTTTGCCTCGCCCGAATTGATCAACGGCTCGACATGTTGTTCGCGACTCATTCCAGAACTCTTCCAAAACGACAATGCCCAACATGCACGCAGGCCTATGTGCTTCCAGCAGGATGGCGAAAGCACGGGGACAAGGACGAGCACACCATCTAAGAGGTTCAATGATGTTCTTGGTTAGAAATTTTTCTTTTTCTATTTCCGAACCAGGCTTTGGCCCAATTAGATCTTAGTTATTTTGTAACTAGTTTATGGCATACAGTTTAAACTTAATGGGTGGCAGTCCTTGTTTCCTTCGGGCAAGACGAAACTCTGTTAATTTTGTTTACTGGGAAACACATGGCACAGGATGCCTAGCTGTCTCGATTTCCTGTTTAGTTGGGACAGCTGGCCTCGTAATCGGTCATTGTAACCTGATAATGATAATATAACAGGTCCTATCCTTTTTTACTTAAAAAAAAAATACATATGCTTACAACCCATACTTAACACAAAGTCGACCAGTTTTTCACTTGAATCTTCTTTATATGTTAACACCTATTATAAGACATCCATGGATGAATGTACATTAATTATTTAAATATAAAGATCACAACAAATATTAAATCTTAAGTTAGGAAGAAAATGTAAGTACTCACAAACTTTGTGATCAACCTTTTTTTTCCTCATTGTCCTATGTTATGTGCAAAATGGGTTCCATTTTTTCTACAACAAAACAATTGAAAACTAGTATTCCATGCTATAATCAAATTCAATGTACATAAAATAATAAATCAATGACTACATACCCTTGATGCTTGTTGTTGTTGGGATGAATTCTCCTGTGATGCAATTATGTTCATTTCTTTTATCTCCTTGTACAAATTTTTTAGACATCCCTACTGACATGTATTGGATTTCCCCTCGTTTGTCCCTTGGAATTTTTATAATCTTCCTAAAAAATGAAAAGAACAATATATATTTTTTAAATCTACATGAAAGTAAATATAGAAAAAAAAATTAATTTGGTATTTTTTGGTACATATTATAGAAAAACATGTTTAGTAATAATAATTTTTAAATGATTCTTATTTGTTATTATAAGTTTTTGCTATTGCAAGCCTCACAGGTTGCATTGATCATTTCCCTAGAAATGATTCTTTTACTCTATATATAAACTTATTCTTGGAGTCATTGGGTTGATTTTTGTATTGTAAGTGGAAATTACATGTATATGTTCTTTCCAATATATTCCTCATAGTTTTGTAAAAGAATCCCCCCTCTTGTTAACTTCCAACACCATTCAAAATTAATTGAGGAACAATTCATCATCATTTACATCTTTCATAATTTTTATCTTCTTAGGATGAAGTTCCATTCCCTTGCTATTGGTCCCTATACAACATTAAAAAGTTTTGAAATTGAGTGTTTTAAACATTTTAGTAATTAATGTTAAGAAATTCATTTTTAGTAAAATGTCAAAGAAAAAATTCATGTTTATTACCTTTTGATCCATCTAGTTCTTTTTTTTTGCAACATTTCCAAAAATATTTTATGTTCTTTTGCTCTCAGATTGTGAACAATCTTATCGATTTTCTTCAAGTTTTTTCTCTGCATGACACACCTTAACCAATACACATCATTAATTTAAACCTATAGATAATTTGAATATATCAAAGTTTTAATAAAACTTAAAGAACTTTCCTTGTTCGCTTGTTGGGATGAGATACCATCGTGCTCGATTTTATAATAAGTTCTTTTCCATGAACTTATGTTGGCCATGTTCTATAAAAAAAATGCCAGGAATCATCAAGTATATAAATTATGAAATACTTTTTACAAAATAATATTTTGGTGTGTATATTAAAATAGTACACTAAAAAAGATTGGATGCCTACTTGAGTCTGGCTCTACAGTCTCTTCACCTCACTAGGATGCAGGCCCAAGGATATTTTTTTGTCACTAGCCTAGGTTACTAGGCTCGCTGGTAGGTCACCTCTACTCCCTTCCTTCACAGTACTCCTATCCTGATGAGATTTTTTCCAGTTTCCATTCTCGTTTTATTTATTCGTGCTCATTTTCCAGTGCTCCACGTGGCAATGGGATCCACAAAGAAGGACTTAATGGATTATGAGGTCAACCATACATTGGGGCGATATTTTCTACATCAAAGCAACTTTACTCATATTGATGACATGTTCTTTCGTTAGGATTTAGCTTTGTCCAGACAACAACAATCAATTAACTCTCCCAAATTTTGTCCTCCTCCAATTTTCATAGCCCTTAATGAATCATCTCCCCCTCTGCAATGATCAAGTTCCTTTCCTTTCCTTCCTCCTTTATCATCTAGAAAATCTCTTCTACAGGTTGTTCGATCAATCACTACCAGGGAATTCAACACTCAGACGGAAGGATTCAAATTTCCTTTTTCCAATTTCAAGAAAAATACTTGTCCTCACCTATGTAGAGTTGAGACAGTAGTCAGGAAAGACCTAGACATTGATGATATTCCCAATATGGTTGGAAAATATATTATGGGAAGGTTCTATAGAAAATTTTCTAAATAAGGGGATATTTCCAATTGGATAAGACAAAAATGGCTCCCTGTGATGGGATACTCTCTGATTTTCCATGTGCTTGTTCGAGGGTGGTTGGTATTTATTCTTAGGTTAGAATCAAATTGTCATTCCCTCATATATAATAAGTGGAGTTGTGGTCAGTTAGGGATGACCCTTAAATGTTGGTCGATTGATTTTGACCCATCTAGGGTGCCAGTTTCTATTGTTAAGGCATGGGTGATTCTATCGGGTCTTCCATTTTCCTTTTGGAACAAGGAATCCTTGGAAGCTATTGGGAACAAATTGCGTATTTTTGTTGGGCTTGAATCAACATGGGAATGAAAAATTTCCAAGCAATGGGCTTGGGTGAAAATATAAGTTTAGCTTTGGAAAGGTTTGGTCGATGAGTTGGATTTGATTTGTAGTGATTTAAAATGGAGGCATAGGGTGGATTATAAGAGGCTTCCCTTCCGCCGCTTTAACTGTCGCGAACTTGGGAATCTTCAAGAACAATGTAAAATATCTTCTCCTTTCTGAGGAAAGCCAATTCAAGTATAGAAAAAAGGGTTTAGATGGCTCAATTTTAGGAAAGTGATCCCTCTAGCAATCATTTTTCGTCTCCCGTAGTTGGTGCTAAGGTTCCCTATGAGGCGGAATGGTTGACTTCTTTGGGTGATTCTATTATTTCCTATCCCCCTTTTACTTATACAAATTTACTTGAGAATATGGTTCCTCTTCCCCTCTCCCCATGCCTCCCTCCCTTGCTTCCTACATCCCCCCCCTCCCCCATATGGTTCCCCTCTTTTCCCCTCAGAAATTCTATCCCTCATCCACCTTCTCCCTCAGTCACCTCGGGCCAAGAATCCAAGTGTTACACATTATTTTGGTCACCCTGTGGTAAACTGACGATATGTGTATGATTTACTCCTCTGTTCTCTGAAGCTACTAAACAAATGATACTTTCTCCATGAGAAATTGAATCGTCTTTCTTTTCTTAAAAAACCTATCAAAGGAGATTGTTGCACCCTGCTAAATGATTGGGGTGCGATGATGCTTGATTGCCACATGATGCACCAAAATGGACTGCGAAGTTAGTGCAGGATGCATGTGCTTAGGGTGTGATGATTCACAAACAAGGGAAAAAGGTGAAATTCTCGAAAGTTCTAGAATGGAATCTTCTAGAAGATGAGGTGACCTCCGATTAGTTTAGATCTTACTCACTTTTCTGATTTAGTGGGATCATCCTAATCTCCTCATCCATCCCTCTTCACTCTATATAAAGAGGGATCTATCATGGGAAAGGCTAGACTTTCTTATGCCTGAAGAATTCTATTGAAGATTTTACTTGTGATAGCTTTTCTTTAGCTTTCCAAGTTAGGTTGTGAATACTCTTCATCAAAATAATTGGAGAAAAGGTGCATGTGTTGAAGCAAAGGACCATTGGAAGGGACTTTGCAACATCAAGGCATAGGTTATATTATCCACTTTAATCAATATAATGCAGTAATACATTTCTTCCCTATAAAAATGTCTCCATTTTTATTGTATAACTCCCTGATCTTATGCATACGCTTCATTGGAATATATATATCGTTCATCTCTCTGTTTGTTGTTTTCTTATTCTTAACAGGTTCAAAATCTCACAAATCCAAAGATAGAGCAAGAATGAAACTAGCGAGGATCAAGCGACATTTAAACAATATGTCTTTTATCCCTCATCGAACCAGTTTATATCACAATGAAATCTAAGGAGAGACTTCTATTCTTCTATGTTTTGTTCTAATTTCTTGTTGAAATTAGGGAGATTAGTTTTTGTCCGATAACAAAATTGGTGAACATACTGGTGATTGTCCTCTTTTGGATTTTTATTCATTTTTTTCTTTTAGCTTGCCTTCTTTTGGTTAATTTCATTCTCTGATTCATTGGGTGATCCATGTTGACTCCTTGGTCCTCAAAATTCATTAAGTAACTCTATCCTCTATTCATTTCGCCCTTATTTTAATTCATCGTCACATCCTGCCTATGAAAACTAGGGCGATAATTTCACACTATGTATTTCTCACTTCCTGCGATGATCCTTGATCGTCGCATTGTGCTCTTCTGTAGCCTACGACGATTCCTGTAGATATCATTTTTGGAGTGACAATCGATTTTTCCTCTTTGCCCACATTTTTTATCATTTCTTGGGATGAATTTTTGGTCCTGTTGAGTGATTATTCACAGATTGGTTTGCATCTTTTAGCCTGAATTTGATCGTTTTTAAAGTGTTGAGAATATTTTTCTTAATCTTCATAAGTTTTATCTTTCACTTCTTGCTGCAAGGATATAATCTTGAGGCTTCATCCTTGGGTGCTTGCTAGATAAGTTGTTATTGATCTCTTTTTTGAGTTTTGGATTGTTTTTTATTTGAAAATGATTTTTTATTTCATTAGACAAATAAGTTTTCTTACTTTTACATTTTTGGTTGCATTATGAGTTACGTTTGGGAAATTGCGTCGTGAGTGAATTCATCTTGGACACCTTTTTCTTTTTGATTCAGATCTTTGTTTTTTATTTGAAAAGGAAAAGAATTAAATTTTGTTTTTCTATTGGTAGTGGTTATAAGAAATGTTTGCATTATATTTGTTTAAAAAGAGAAAATTGGAAAATTTGATAGATATTATTGTTTAGCATCAAGATCATTCAAAGATTAAAGAAATTGTGTTTTGGAACTTGTTGTATTCTGGAAAAAGAAAGCCTTCTCCCTTATGTAATTGGAGTTCATTGAATGAAAATATTGCATCTCATCTCTCTTTGCATATTGTTGAGTCAAGGTAAAAATAATTCATCAGTTTCATCTCTGCTTCCTTTTTGAGTTAAGCAACAACCATTAAAATTCAACGTAATTTAAAAATCTATCTAGTAAATTTTATTTTCTAGAAATCTTATACACCAACATTAGCTAGGGATAGAAATTTCGAATAGGTTGTGAGGAATATTCTCCAAAGCATCAAAACAAACAATAGTATCTTGTGATAGGGAGAGTTAAATCCACTTGCTACATTTTTTCCTGGGAAGCCCTTCTAACACAAGGGTCAATCACGAGGTCACATTAGGGCTGACAGAGTTTCTCACCCTTCTTTTTTGGTATTAGTGTAGATATTGCATGCATTATTGGGGGTCACTTTAGAAGAAAAACGTGTGCGAACCTTCTCGAGGTGATTTTGAGCTTAGATACCCTGCCCTTGCGTGTGTATCAGACTGTCGACTACTTCATCAAGCATCATTGTCGTAATTGCTAACCTTAGTATCCTATCTCTTTAGGGTATTTACATGAGGTGAATGTGGAGGGGAAAGTATTCATGGTACCTAGAATCGACGCTGGCCAAAATCACTCGAACTCCTTGGAGGGTATACCCACAATTATATGTGGGATCTTGCACCAGGGTGTAAGTCCATTAATTAGGTTGTCAACGTAAATTTTTCACCTACTTTATCCCAATCCATTCTTTTCTTGATCTCACGACGTTGGATTTCATCACCAACTAGTGATTTCAAAATAAGAAGGTTTGTTTGCGTGCTTGATATCTATATTTTATTAGTGAAGTGTTTTTTATTTATCTAGTTGGCCATAGATCTTTTTTATTGCTTTTTGGGTGCGGCCAACATCGACCCTCACCGTTCACATAGGATGCAGGGGTTTCCTTCGGAAGAACTGGAAGAATACGCCCCCCCTAATTCCTAATTCACCAGAGGGTCCTTCTATTGAAGGAGCAGTCAATAACAATGTGTCCTCTGAGATCGAGAGTTCTACTCCATTGGTAGAATAATCACTTCCTATAAATCCATTATTAAATGTTATATAAGATCCAATTTTTATCCGAATAAAGTCTTTGAGAGACGTTGTTGCTGAAGATTATGCTAGAATACCTTCTAGACCTTACATAGAGTCCGATGTGGATGATCCACCAGTTTAGAGTGAATCATTTAGAACTCTTGTTCATACTTCTGGATTTTTTAATCCTATTCGAGTCCCCACCCATTCTTTTTGGAGGATTTCCTCGGGACATGATATTCTTGAAAAAGTAGGAATGAGTCGAAACCATCCTATGTCATCACATACACCTGTTACTTCCACTTCTTATACAGTACATTTAGATCATTTTAATGGCATGAAAATTAATGTTGTTACGGGCTCAGACCCGTTGTAGGTTGGTACTCATACATTCCTTCCTCTCCATCTCACTAGCTCTACCACAGTCCCACAAGTTACACCTGTTTATACTGGAAGTACGGTAACAACTAAAGATCCTATTGGAACGTGAATTCTTCTTATACCATCCATCACTTCCACCTTGTTATAATTCTCTTAATAGTTCTATTGCTAATCCTACCCAGGGTCCATTTGGAGGACCTAATCTTTTTTCTCCACCTAGGTATAATGATGCTAGCGGTTTTGTTCCCACACCTACCTAGGTTGCATACAAAGGGCATATCATTCCTCCACCACCTGGAGGATATAATTGTCCTGGACCAAGTAGATCCAATAATCTTGGAGGAATAATTCATTCTGTCACCTCTAGTTTTCAACTTCCTATTGGAGGTAAACCTCAAGTTGGGGGGAAACCACAAGTTGGGGGTCATAACCCAGTTTATGGGCAACATATACATGGATTACAAGCACAACCTTGGAATTTTTCTTTCCAAGGAAATAAACAAATGCATGGGGGGGAAATCCTCTATTAAATTCTTTTGTACCCTCTAATCCCAGGCAACCTTGTCCAGGCTCTGTAAATCCTGCCTGGGGTCAATATTTTCAATATAATGCTCCTTTCCAAGGTAGCATGCCAAATCAACCAACACATGTTGGCTATTTGACTCAAAATCATACATAACCTAATTTGACAGTATTGTCTACCCATTTACATACTTCTTATGGTCCTACTGGTATAACTGCAGGATTGCCTCCCCAAAATTACCACTTTCCTCAAGTGAACAAAGAATTGTCATTTCTAGCTACTTTGAATTTATCAGATTTATCTATGATTTTGAATGATCATGTTTTGCATTCTCCTTATTGGTCAGTTGTACCTGCCAAATTACCATCAGACATTCCTAAGTTTGACGGTCGATCGAGAGAAGACCCAAACAATCACGTCATGACATTTCATTTTTGGTGTTCATCCAACTCATTGATGGATGAATCCATCCGATTACATCTTTTCCAACACACTCTTATGGGTTCGACTGCCAAATGGTATATTGAATTGCCACAAGGATTATTCAATGATTTTAACACCTTAGCTATGGCTTTCTTAACACATTACTAGTTACCGACATGATATCAGACATGAACCAAAATTTTGAGTTCATTTAAACAATCCTCTTCTACTCACATTTCAGATCATATTCACGAGTGGAGGAGGAGACGACAATTAATTAAAGTTCCCCTTCCCGATCAATTATGGGCTAAGTGGTTTACCAAATAACTCATCGGTCTTATAGCCCGTGATGTTTCCATGGGATGTGTCGTCATTGAAGAGCAAGTGATTAGTCATGGTCAATACTTGGATCTTGTTTATTCTCAAACGAGCACGTTATATGACTTAATCCCTGATGCTCCTCCCCTATCTAAAAATCCAACCCCAACGCCTCCAATAGCTTCTCACATTGTTGATGGTGTGATTGGCACCTTTCATGCTGAGACTCAGTCTAAACATGCCAATCATTCCAATCCCAAATATACTACTGCTAATGTACAAAATGCTACTCCTCTGACTCCCTCTCTCGCTAAAACCTATGAGGTCAATACAGTTCAATCTACACCTACCGGTAAATATCAAAATAAAAATAAAGGGAAGGGTAAGAATAAAGAGGATAAAACTAATAACCAACAATCTGATAAACCCAAGACTCAGCCTTCTGATGATAACGAAAAGGAAAAACCTCGTTATCCTTGTCTTATTTGTGGTGAGGACCATTATACAAAATATTGTCCGAGATGTGCAAAGGTTACTAAGTTCCTGCAAGGAACCGGGATGCCTCCTACACCTATCATTTTGTCACAACCTTTTCCTTCTCAACAACATGCCCAATTGGTTATTCATGAGCAACCTTCTCCCTCTACCACATCTTATGTCCTTATGTGTACTGGTGACTCTAAGAAAAATGAATTTGTAGTTGCTACTTGAACCAAAGATTATTATCCTTCTAAAGAGAAAGTTGATGATTTACCTCTTCCATTGGCTCAACCTCCTCCATTGACTTCACCTCCCAATGGTCCTCTTCATCTCTAACAACCTAGTCTAGATACAATGCTTTGTCCACCTCCTAAGGGTGTCATTTAACCCCCATGCACGTGCTTCTCAAAACTACAATATTTTATAAGATATTGCACAAGCACCTTCTGCGTTGATGGTTCTCGAAGTCCTTCAAAGTTGTCCTACTCAATGGAAGGAACTGTTAAAGGATATTGGTGGAATCGATCCTACCGATATGAATTTGATAATATTTGAATTTGAATATCACATTCCAAGTCTCCCTCATCAATTATCGTTTCAAATACAAGTCATTGTGGAAAATAAGAATATTTTTCAAACAATTGTTGATGAAGGATCTTCGACTTGCATCATGTCTGTCACTTGTTGAAAATCCATTGGCTCTCCTTCCCTTATCTAGTTACACAACACTTTAACAACCTTTAATGGTACAGGTTTTAAACCTTATGGTGTTCTTCCTACATTATCTATTGCATTAGAAGGAAAAGCAATTACTGTTGAGGTTAAGGTGTTTGATGCACCTCTTGATTACAATGTTTTACTTGGCTGTAGTTGGATCGATGCTATGCATACAGTTGTTTCTACTATTTTCCATGTGATATGTTTCCCCCACCAAGGTAAAGTGGTTATAGTAGATCAACTCACCTTTTTTAGTTCTGATTCACTCACTAGTAATGTTCCTTTTATAGCGAAAACAACTCCTAGTTATAAGAATGTCGTTGTGGGTCTTTTAAAGGATTCATCATTAATGGGTACTTTCCCCATTCCACCACCCAATTTTCCTCCTCCTTTTGTTGCTTCTATTAACATGATTTCAACTAGTGTTGGCGAAACCCCTGAGTCCTATGACCCTTGGATAGTACCTAGCTTGGACGAATGTCTTCATTATGCTGATCAAATTCCTATAAGTCCACTGGAATTGGCCTATCAAGTTATTAAATTGACAACTCCTTCTCCTCATTCTCTCTTAGATACGTCTCCTGATCCGTTTCACATGGTATTTCACACCGATCAAATGATCATGACAGTTATGTCCACGGAAGAAACTCCATGGGATGATGGGCATCATCTTTCTATCCTCTTCCTTGAACCTAAGACTATCACGAGTTACCATGAATTTTGAATCCTTCTACAGTAATTAATTTTCCCCCAGTTTCTGAACCAACACATGATATTTTGTATGAAGGGAACTTGGGAAATATTTTACCTACCATCCCTCTAGATATTTCAATTAAGCCTGGAATTGTGGAAAATGTTCATATAGGTGGCTCATGTTATCTTGATGAGATCAAAACTTACAAGGCCCTTTTCCATGAATTTTGTGATGTTTTTGCATGGAGTTATGAAGAAATGCCTGGAATTGATCCATATATTTTTTTACATGAAATCAAGACATACCTTGACACTAAACCCGTTTGACAAAGACTTCGCCCAGTTCATCCACGAAAAGTTGTTGCAATCAAAATCGAAGTTGAAAAACTTATTAAAGCTAGTTTTGTCTACCCTGTAGCATTGACTGATTGGGTGTCCAATCTTGTTCCCGTTACAAGGAAACAAGGAACGATCCTTGTTTTTGTTGATAATAGAGATATTAACAACGCTTGTCCCAAAGATAATTATCCAACCCCTTTTTTCTACCAAATAATTGATGATTGTGTCGGTAGTTAAATCTTCACTCTGATGGATGGTTTCTCTGGCTATTATGAAATCAATATTTTACCCCAGGATCAACAGAAGAATACTTTTATTTTCCCTTGGGGTACCTTCGCATACTGTAAAATCCCTTTCGGTCTGAAGAATGATGGTGCAAATTTTCAACGCACTATGTTTTATTCTTTTTATGATATTAAACATATTGTACAACCTTACCTAGCTAACCTGCCGACGCATTCCATGCATCGTCAAGATCACCCGACACTCTTACGAGCCATTTTCCTATGATGTTGATATTACTGCATATGATTGAATCCACATAAATTCATTTTTTGTGTGGATTCTGGACGAATTCTCAGCTTTATTGTTTCTACACATGAGATTAGGGTGAGTCCTTTGAAGGTTGAAGCTATTATCAATTTTCCTTTTCCTTCTACATTATGCCAACTCCAAAGTTTGCAAGAGAAGGAAAACTTTTTACACCAATTCATTCCCAATTATGCCGAACTAATGAAAGTTTTCGCTCGACTTCTTAAGAAGGGTCATGACTTTGTATGGGACGACACTACCAATAAATATTTTGAAGCTTTGAAACTTGCATTAAACCATACACCACTCTTATTTTCCCCCGATTATAGTCGAGATTATTTCTTATACTTGAATGTTTCATATTGTACCATAGCCATGGTTCTTATCCAAGAGGATGATTCGCACGATGAACAAGTTATTTACTATTTAAGTCAGAGTCTTACGATCACGAAAATCAATTATATGCATGTGGATAAATTGGACTTGGGAGTTGTCCAAGTTGTTCAATGTTTTTGTCATTATATCTTATTGCGCAAAACCACAGTTATTTCTTATTGCAACCCTATGCAACATATCCTCACACACCAATTTCTAGGGGGAAAATACTCCAAATGGATAGTGATTCTCCATGAGTTTGATTTTGAGTTTGAGAAAGCCAAGTCAAAGAAATATTTGGTCTTTGCTAAGTTGATATGTGACCTTCCCTCCACTCAGAAAAAATTGTGGAAAAATATTCTTTTCTTGATGAGTCTCTCTTTCTAATCAGTTCATACGATATCTGGTATGGAGACATTATCATTTATCTCCAAACCCAAAATTTCTAGCATGATATTTCTCATACCGATTGTCGTCGTTTAGGTATCAAGATCATCAATATATTATCCTTGGTGATACCCTTTACCGCCGTGGTATTGATTCCATATTTCGATGATGTCTAACCTATGATGAAGCCAAGAAAACTTTAAATGATTTTCATTTTGGAGCCTATGGTGGTCATATCTCTGGGTATGCCACTGCCTAAAATATCTTATGAGCTGGTTACATTCGGTCTTCGTTGTTTAAGGATTGCATTATAACAGTTCAGAAATCCCACGCTTGTCAAACGTATAACACTAAGATTCAATCATATCCTTCTCCTCTTTATCCTATAGTTTTTTTCGGTCCATTAACTAAATGGGGCATTGACTTCA
This sequence comes from Picea mariana, assembly GCA_032191745.1. NCBI lineage: Eukaryota > Viridiplantae > Streptophyta > Pinopsida > Pinales > Pinaceae > Picea > Picea mariana. The sequence goes on from JASDQU010100896.1 coordinate 157,564, forward strand.
TCACATGTAACCCTCACTCGGTTGGGGGGCATGGTTATATCATTGTAGTTGTGGATTATTTCACTAAATGGGCCGAGGCAGTGCCTACATTTGATAACACTGGGAAAATTGTAGCATTTTTTATATTCAATCATATCGTCACTAGGTTTGGTCTCCCTCAAGCCATTGTCACCGACCATGGCAACCATTTTTGAAATTCCATGATGTTTGAGCTTACCGATAAGTTGGGTATATGGCATGAAAACTCAACCTCTTAGTATCCATAGGCTAATGGCCAAGTTAAAGACATCAACAAAGTTTTAACCATGATGCTTCGATAGATGGTAGGGATTCACAAGTCAAGCTGGCACACAATGCTTTTTTCGGCATTATGGACCTATCATACATCTTTTAACTCTGCCACAGGGTTTACGCATTTCTAGTTAGTGTATGGTATAGAAGTCATTTTTTCGATTGAATGTGAAATATCGTCTCTGAAACTAGCTGTCGAAATTCTCCCCAACACCACAGTAGAAGAAGAACGTCTCTTGTATTTAATACAATTAGATGAGACTCGCCCTAATGTTGTGTTAGTCATAGAAATTCATAAGAAACGTGTCAAAGCTCAATACGACAAACATGTCAAACCACATGTCTTTTATGGAGTCGATTTAGTTCTTCTTTAAGAACAATATCGTGATTTGATGGGGGCCAGTAAATTTGAGCCCATGTGATGTGGCCATTATATCGTTAAATGAGTGTTGGAGAAAGGGGCTTGCGAGCTGGCAGATTACGATGAAATCCTTTTGGGTGAACCCATAAATGGTATTTACGTAAAGAGGGACTATGCTTAAAGTGTTTTTGCATGAGTTCTTTATATTTTAGTGTATCATACTCTAGTGTGCTTTTTGTCATTTCTTATTCTGCCTTTAAACTACTTACCTTGCCTTGTGCTTGGTTTTCAGATGTCGGCGTTCCCACTATATCGTCTTTGTTGATGGTGCTAGTTGCAGTACTCAAAATCTAGTGTCTGGTGCATGGGCAATCTATGCACCTATGGATGAGTTCATCAGTCTACACAGTATTTTCCTTGGTCGTGAACCGAATAATATTGTAGAATACAGTGCAGTTATTGAGTTATTAACTAATGCCATTTCATTTGGAATCTGTCATCTAATTGTAAGTCTTGATTCACAACTAGTGGTGCTGCAATTGAGTAACGTTTATTTCATCCGAAGTCCTACATTGTTATGGGTATACTTGCGAATTCGCCTCTTGGAAATACATTTTGATTACATTGAATATAAATACATTCCCATATATCTAAACACATTAACATATGCATTATCTAATTATGTTTCAGATATAAATTTGTGCCATTTATAAATACAAACATGCACATATAAAGACAAGTAAGTCGGTAGAAGTTTTATGTTATAATGTCAAAAGTTACAAAAAGTGTGTGTCTCGAGACCAAAATGGTGAAGCACATGGCTTCATATACATATGCATCAAGGATTCTTATCGCTATAACAAATGTCTGCTCATGCTACACGATGGAGCAGTCGACCAATGGATGCTGACACGACCACTGTATGGAATTGGTAGCGTCGATGTAACTCATCCATGGTGATTTCAGGGATGTTCATGGTCAATCCTTCAAGGTTGTTTTGGATCTCTTCAAGATCCTCAAATTCTACCCCTTGACCTACCACTGAACCTATCTCTCCACGTATATGGATAGAAGATGATCCTGGAGTCCTGAAAGGCACCACATCTGCATTGTTGAGAGCACTTGATTAGTATCGGATACATAACAAAAAAAAAAATCTTAATTAAAATACCAAAAACAACATACAATGATAAAATTATTTTTACCTATCTCTCCCCACTGAGAACCCTCAGGTAATTCCAAGTCGATATCTCCATGGAAGTCAATCGTGGCATATGCATAGTCCTCAATCATGAAAAGATGGTCCCTTAGCCACTGGAAGAAATATGGACCATATGTAACGATTGGCACACCACCATGACCTGCCATCGAGTCTACCCATCTCTTCATTCGATGATCCTGTGGAGTGGTTATTACCCATTCCACATGTTGTAGGTTCAAAACGGGGACCCTCTCTAGGAATAAGGATACCAAAATAGATCCATACCTGAATTGTTTCAATCAACTGGTCCTAAACTTTGTTAATTGCCTCTTCATGTTTTTTAGGAGGCCCTCTCACCAGTTGAAGACTCGAGGCTCCATACACTCAATAGCATACTGAAAATGGACCTGTAAGGCCATATGAGGAGTTGCACTCCCTGCCATATGAGTAATAATATTGATAATGGTCCTCAAAGGTAAGTATTGAACATCATTTATTGAAAATTTTCCACTATGTTTATCTATACCAGCTATGCATTTATGTGCTACATAATAATCCATGGGTTCACCACCGCATCTGCTTCTCGATAAGGACAATCAAGAGCCATGATGAGATAACCCAGTCAAGAAGTAGATGTAATTGATCTCTAGGGTGAGTGTATGCACCCCAACATGAAATGCTTGCTCAATAACGCCCCACATACAGACTAAGTGTTCCAATAGCATCAATTGGGCCCTCATTCCCTGCACTTTAAAAAACTTTAGCAAGCCACACTTCCAGAGTGCCATGAAAGTGCCCAGATCCTTCCCGGAAAGGTAATATTCCTCCTCATTCTCTATTTCCCTCCATTCAAGCATGATGACCAATGAAAATATCTCAAACAATAATAAAATATGGTTTAGTTCACAAAAAATTCAAAAATTGGGATTTTTCTTAGCTCTCTCTCTCTCTCTTTTGAATTTTTGAGTTGCATTCGTCGTAGGGGAAGAATTCCCCACAATGTAGCGTCATTTCACCCCAACATTTAACCCCCTGTGACAATCTAGGATCATCACATTTCATGATAGGGAGGGCCTGCGAAGATCTCATGGCGCAATCTCCCTTGAAAAATTACCCATAAACTGAAAATTTAACAATTAAAAATGGAACAATTTACCATGAAAAGAGAGAGGGGAGGAAGAACACCTACCTCACAAAAAAGGATCAATAAATCATCCACTGGGCGCTCCCAAATCGTCACTTGAAAATTAGAAGAAAAAGAGGGTTTTTGGCACTAGTTTGGTGAAAATGCAAATGAAATGGTAAATGAACTAGTTTTGACCTATTTTATTTACTTTTACCATTTTAATTTCAAATTAAATTAATTTTTAAATATTTTCACCTATGTCACAAACCTAATGAACTTTGCAAAGTGTCAATATTACAGGTTGAGATATCTGATGACTGAACTTTTGATATGGATCACTCCTTTTTGGTCATGTTTTGCGTGCTTTTATGATGTGTATATACTTTTAGGGTTTTTCTGGAAAAACTTCGAGCATGGTCTTTATTCTTTCTCACACTCGTGAAACTATGAGAATGTAATCAAGTAAAATTTTATCTCTTTTTTGGACTCGTAATTTCACTACAAAAAATGAACCCCATGGAGTCTCCTTTAAGCTCTTTTCAATCTCCCTAAACATAAAAATATAGTCGAGTGACCTTGTTCTTTTCACGCTTGTAAAAGTGTTTGAAGAAAACGTCTGATGAGTGGTAGATTATCTTTTTTTCGGTCTCGTCAGACTAATTTATGAAAAAGGACATTTTGGAGTTTTCTTTAAGTGTTTTTTAGACTCTCTAAACATGAAAAACCATTGAGTTTTCTTCCTTTGGACTCGTAAGAAAAGCATCGAAAGACCCATATGGGACCGAACCACTCCATCCTAGAGTTTGTTAAAAATACTCCGAGGGACTCATCTCAAGGATGATATTACATTACAAGCATATGTTATCCTCCTCAAGCTTACGTAAAAATAAAGAGGTACTCGCCAGAAATGTTGGGGGGGAATTGGGAAAGAAATTTATATATGTATCTATGTTACTAGCAGTAAGTTGCTCTTGAATATAACACCCCTCTTTCTCATTGTATCTAGGTTGGGAAATAAATTTTTCTCTCATTCAACCATCCAAAAGTTTGTATGTTGGGTCCTCCTTGAGTCAATGTTGTGAATACAATTTTCGTGCCGTTCATATGTTCAAGAGAAGTTCAACCTAAACAATCCTTCTATCTAGTTGACCATTTGTAATCCTCAAAATATTACCATGTCAGCCTTCCCTTAGTTAGTTTTGAATCACTTTATACTCTGATCTACTTCAAATCTGTTACATATTTCGTGTCATTGATGGGGGATACATTAAGTCCCTCATGTGATGATTCTTTTCCTATCGAATTGAAATCATTATCCAATAATTATACTTAGAAATAATTTAGTACCTTGGAACCTACATGCCTCAATGGCAGGTTTACTCATTTTCAATAGTGGGTTCACATCATTGGTCTCTGATTGGAATATTCCATCGAATGTTCGACTTCAAATCATTAATTCACATTCGTTGAATTGTACTAGAGTACCTTGGGGGTCATTGACATCAATGGTGATTTCCCTCGCACTTGTTAATGGTATCCATTAATGACTGGTAATCAAGTGGTTTCTACCATGTTCGATTTCAAAACCTATAATCACATGAATAGATTCATACATCAGGGTGATGGAAATGAAGAGCCTGGATATTTCCATATCGATCCATGTTTCAATGGAGTATTCATAAGTTTTTATTGACACATAGATCCATCGTGTCTGTCTCGTGGCTATGTCCAAATTTGAGTTTTTAGAACAGAGATCCATAGTGTATTTCTTATGGATATGTTAAATAATGATGACATGGATCCACAATGTATGTTTGGTGTCCATGAATCACTTGATACTTATGATTAGAGTCATTAGTAGTCTGAGTATGGGAATTCCTACCTCAAAAAATGGTATATTATTATGGAGATGCTTGATTGTTTGCAGGTTCCCAACCGATGTTATCCTTGTACTCGACACACATTCTACAAAGTATTTCAACTATCACATGTTCCCTCTTCATACTTTGGGGGAAATTATCTTATACATTATTTTGGTCACCTTGTGGTCAACTGATGATATGTGTATGACTTACTCCTATGTTCCCTGAAGCTACTAAATAAATGAGACTTTCTCCATGAGAAATTGAATCATCTTTATTTTCTTAAGAAACCTATCAAAGGAGATCGTTACACCTTGCTAAATGCTTGGGATGCGACAATGCTTAATCATTGCATGCTACACCAAAATGGAATGTGACATCACCACAGGCTGCCTGTTCTTAGGGTGCGACGATGCTCAAACAAGGGAACACGGTGAAATTCTCGAAAGTTCTACAATAGAATCTTCTAGAAGATGAGGTGGCCTCCAATCTGTTTGGATCTTACTTGCTTCTCCGATTTAGTGGGATCATCCTAATCTCCTCATCCATCCCTCTTCACTCTATATAAAGAGGGATCTCTCATGGGAAAGGCTAGGATTGCTTATGCATGAAGAATTCTGTTGAATATTGTACTTGTGATATGATTTCTTTATCTTTCCAAGTCATGTTGTGAATACTTGTCATCAAAAGCATTGGAGCAAAGGTGTGTGTGTTCAAGTAAAGGGCTATTGGAAGGGACATTGCAACATCAAGACATAGGTTTTATTCTCCACTTTCATCAATATAATGTAGTAATACATTTCTTCCCTATAAAAGTGTCTCCATTTTTATTGTATAACTCCATGATCTTATGCATAGGATTCATTGGAATATATATATCATTTCTCTCTCTCTTTGTTGGTTTTTTCTTCTTAACAGGTTCAACATCTCACAAATCAAAAGGTAGAGAAAGGACGACACTAGAAAGGATTAATTGACATTTAAATGATATGTCATTTATCTCTCATCGAACCATTTTATATAATAATGAAATCTAAGGAGAGACTTGTATTCTTCTCTATTTTGTTCTAATTTATTGTTGAAATTAGGGAGATTAGTTTGTGTCCACACTTACCGATTTGTCTGATAACACCAAGCAACGTGATGGCTGCTCGATGTTTTGTATTAGAAGGAAAGGAGACTCCATCATTTATGCAAATGTTTCTTTCTATCCTAAAAGGGGTTACTCTTTCATATCCTATTCTAAAAAATTGGATGATGTATCCTTTAATGGGGGCTTGGCTATGAATCCTTCCCCATCCAAATCAGTCGGGAGGAAGTTCTTTCTTTTTCAATCCTAGAAGAAATTAGTTATGGACATTTGAAAGGGAAATAAAACTATCATTTGTAGGGCCATTGGAGCATAAGTATACCAAAACAAGCCTCCTCCATGATTTTTGTTTCATTCAATGTCAGATGGTTAGGGCGTGCCCACAAAAAATTATCCCTCAAAAGGATCGTCTAGAGTCCCAGTTTAGACACTATTATTTTTTAAGAGATGATGTTTGAAGGATATAAATCCATTTCAATTTTGGAGCATTGGCTTCCAAAGTGGTCTTTTTGTGCGGTAGACACAGTAGGAATGTCCAGTGGTATGGTTTTAGGATGGAGCCTCTCTTATAGAGATATATGCTCTGCTATGTACCAGTCCTCCATAGTGGTCAAGTTGGAGCTCAAGGATTTTGGACAAACAGTTTCGGTGGTAAATATATATGGTCCCTTTATAGATAAGATAAATTTTTGGGAAGGTGTCACAGGGTCAAGATTCTTTTACAAGCCCCTTCTTCTTCTTCTTCGAGGTGATTTAAGTTTCACACTCTCCTTGAGATAGGTGTGTGGGGAAAATCCTTGTCAGGACCCCCAAAGTGGTTTATTTTCCTATTTTTTGGAAAAGTAGGGCCTATTCAATGTGGAGCCAGTTAAGTTAGATCCTACCTAGAGGAATGGTCGTTCAAGGCCAAATGCAGTTTCTAAACACCTTGACGAGTTTCTCATCTCTGATCAGATATTGAACTCAGGTTTATTACTCAAAGCATGTATCTCCTCTGGTGGAGATTCAAACCATTTTCCAAGAACTTTTAAGTTTGAATTTAGGGAAATAATGCCTCTGTCTCCCCTCAAGTTCAACCTAGTATGGTTTTTGGAGAAGGATTTTTGGGCTTTGATAATAGTTGTTTGGGTTCACCTTTCTTCTACTCATGACACCCCTTTCATGTGAATATTTATAGACAGCTTAGCTTTAGTTAAGGTGACTATCAAGCAATGGTTCCTTGTATTCTCCTCTAAATCAAGGGTTGATATGATTAATACAAAAGGGGAAATTTATCAGTTGTAAAGGGACCTCTCCAACTATTCCCATTCTACCTCTAAACTCTCCCTTGTTCATGCCTTTGAAGCCAGACACCACTCTATTCTAGAAAATGAAGAGAAAACCTAGTGTTTAAAGAGAAGGGCCATATTGATAAGGGAGGGAGACCATAATTCAAAGTTTTTTCATCAATATGAAAATTATCGCAAATTAAACAATACTATTTGGGAGGTAGAATAGTCAGATGGATCCTTGGAAATATTATTCATTGAAAAGGATGACGCTGGAATGCGTCACTTTTCAAATATTTTCCAAGAGCCTTCAAGGAGCCCTATCGAAGAGATTTTGGTATTGGTTTCCAAGTTATCTCATGTTTTTACTGACGAAATGAATAGATCTCTCATTGAATAAGTTTCAAAATTGGAAATTCATGATGTTCTTTGCTCCATGAAAAAAGGAAAGAGCCCCGGTCTGGATTGGTTTAATGTGGAGTTCTACACTAGGTTCTATGATTTAATCAAACAATTTGTTAAAAGTTGTAAGGGAGTCCCAATATTCCGGAAAATTTATAGGATATTTCAATTCAATGTTCATTGCTTTAATCCATAAAAATCAAGATGGCAAATCATTTGGGGACTATAGGTCTTTCTCCTGCTGTAATTTGATTTACAAGATTATGGCCAAATTTATTGCTAAAATATTAAATCCTGTCTTTAGTGAGTTCATATCTAAAAATCAATTTGGTTTTTTTAGAAATGGGAAGATTCATGATGTTTTTGTTGTTTCTCAATAAGCCCTTCATTCCATTAAATCCTCAAATCAAGAAGCAACAATGTTAAGGTTTGATTTGTTCAAATCCTATGATTGTGTGTTAAGCCCTAATATTGGCTCATTACCCCTTAATTGGGGAATATTACATTAGTAATGTTATTTTATTTATGTCGGATTTATTCCATTAGTTGTAATTATACCTCCTAGTCTCCTATATATACCAAGGAGACATTTGCATTTGGAATCATCTTGGAATTGTACATTTATGTGGGAATAAGGAGGCTGCCCCCTTGAAGAGGCTTATTATCTAAATTTCTCTGTTTTTCAGGGCGTTGATTACTTATTTTGAGGTTTTTATAGGCTATATTGATATTTGATTCTTAACATATGGTATCAGAGCTCAAGGTCTTGGGGTTTTGCCACTACATTTGAGACACCTTGGCATTTTCGCTATAACATTGTTTATACAATGTTTTAGAAGGAACGACTTCGAGGATATTTAGTAGATGGACCAAGGTACGTTGGGTTAACATTTTAGCTCCTGAGGCCTTATAATTTCAGATATACAACATGTGCAAGATAGGGTTCTGGAATAATCCCGAACTGAGTCATTGCAGAATTTTCACTATAAATTTGTTTCTATAACGTTTTAGACCATGAAAACCAAAGGATATTCATTGAAATTAGTAAGGTATTTGTGGTAAAACGTTCATCTTCTGGGTCATCTTAAATTTTTAGATACACCTTGTGGAAGATAGGGTATCTGATTAGTCCTATTGACTAGTCTCAAGACGGTGTTATAGGTAAAACAATCATAACTTATTCTTAGAGTATCCAAATTGAGTGAGAATGGTTGCATTGGATAGTGGACAGTTTGTAGTATTTCTGGTATGAGTTTCAGAATTTAATATTAATTATTTTGTGTGGGGAATGCTATACAAGTGACATATCCTGGAAAGGCCAAAAATCAACAAGTTGTGGGGAAGTTACCGTAAATTCCACTTGGCACATCCAATTTTGACCAGACCTATGGAATTGTAGAGAATAAATATCAAAGAACTACAAAAATTAAAGTTTCATACCCAGAAGGGCCGAAACTTTGGAGATACAATAGAAGAAATAATGTCTAGTAGAACCACCTCAAAATCAAGGTTCAAAAGTGATACTTGGCCAACATGCCACCCAAAAAGGGAACTTCTACACCAAATAAGCCTCCAAATAATCCTACATGAACTCTTGATGAAGGTGACGAAATGCATAGGGACATAAATGATTTAGAAAAGAAGATAGTAACAAAAGATGAACTACAAGAGATGATGGAGGGTTTAAAAGGGGAGATCATGGAAGGATTGAAAAATTTCATAATAGAGAGGACACCTGAAAGTGAAAATGTATCCCATGAAATTCATGATGAGGACACAAGGAAGGTGAATCAAGAATGGAGAAATTCCAACTTTGGGTT
>JASDQU010100896.1:167004-217937 GCA_032191745.1 Picea mariana
TTTTGGCTCTCACACTCGGATTTTTAGCAGCTAGCCAAATCCTAGTGGGCACAGGCAGAAATAGACCATGGCACCAGCATGTATAAATTCCAGTAGCGCCTCAAAAACTTTAAGCAGTTGCTCAAACAATGGAACAAGAACAAATTTGGAAATATACTTCAAAGCATACAAAACATAGAGAGCAAGTTGGCGGAGATACAAAAAACCTTCATTTCCGGATCCAGAACCACTGAACTAATGAGAGAGGAGGCAAAGCTCCAAGAACAATTAGAAGATATAAGAAAGAAAGAGGAAGTTCTATGGAAGCAAAAATCCAGTGTACAATGGCTCAAGGAAGGGGAAAAGAACACAAAATTCTTCCACAGAGCTATGATGCACCGACACCACGTCAACAGAATCACCCACTTAGAGGATAGCTAGGGCAACCCAGTGAGAGAAAAATCTAAAATTGAGGCTGACATGATCAATTACTACCAGGACCTTCTAACGGAAACCAAGGAGGACAGAATGGAAACCATCCAAAGAGTCACCAGACACATACCCTCGCTGGTAACCTCCAAGCAAAATGTTTCATTAACATGGCCCATCACCCAAGAGGAAGTGGATCAAGTAGTAAAAACCATGCCTCTGGGAAAGGCCCCAGGCCTGGATGGGTTCACCACTGATTTTTTCCACCACTTCTAGGACCTGGTCAAGAAAGAAGTATGGGAGGTAGTAGAGGAATCGAGAGCATCAGGCCTAGTCCTGCCGGCTCTCAAAACCACCTTTCTCACCCTCATTCCGAAAGAAGAAAGATTCACAAACCCTAAAAAGTTCAGACCCATCGCCCTCTGCAATGTTATCTACAAAATCATAACGAGGGTGGTAGCCAATCGACTCAAAGCCATTTTGACACATGTCATCTCCAAGGAACAGGCAGGGTACGTAGAAGGAAGACAAATCATGGATAGCGTCATCCTAGCTCATGAGGTCATCCACTCCCTCAAGACTTCAAGGACCCTAGGTATGCTAATCAAACTTGAGCTTTCAAAATCTTTTGACAGAGTCAGCTAGCAATACCTTCGAGTTTTCTTAGAATCTTTTGGATTCGATCAGTGTTGGGTGAACTGGATCCTAAATCTCACCTCCTCAGCCTTCTTCTCCATCTTAGTAAATGGGGTTCTGTCCAGACCTTTTTCACCTTCCAGGGGCATCAGGCAAGGGGACCCCCTCTCGCCCTTCTTGTTTGTACTTATGGCGGAAGGCTTGGGAAGATATATCAAGGCAACAGTCACCGATGGCTCTCTCAAAGGCGTGCCCCTACACAACATTCAACCAACACCCTCTCATAGTCAATTTGTTGATGACACCCTCCTTCTGAACTCCCCAACGGTTCAGGAGGCCAACCAGCTTAACTCCATCCTCTCTGAATTCATTGAAGCCTCAGGCATGTCCCTCAACTTAGACAAATCCAAACTCTACTTTTTTAATACACCGACTTCTGCTCAAATCCATATTTCCAGACTTCTATAAATACCCAGAAGCTCCCTTCCATCCAACTATCTAGGCATTCCCCTCACGGGTGCGGTTGCCAGATCCATTCCTGGGATAGTCTTCTCCTTTCCATCTCCAACAGGCTAAGCAATTAGACCTTCAGACTCCTCAATATTGCTTCTCGGCTAGTCCTCCTCAAGTCCATTTTTCAAGCCCTACCTACCTATCTCTTCACGGCCCTTGCTACTCCTAAACAGGTTATCAGAGCCATTAGAAACCTCCAGCAAAACTTCCTCTGTCATGGTCACCAACCTAACAAGAAATGGGCTCTAGTAAACTGGGACAGACTCTGTACACCAAAAAGCCAAGGAGGATTGGGACTTTGGGATCCAGGGAAACTCAATCAAGTAATGGGAGCCAAAATATTGTGGCGATGGCTAAAAACCCCAACAGCTGCCTAGGCATAAATGTGGAAACAAAAGTACACCCCCCTTACACCAGATAATCAGCTAATCAGGCACAATAATCAAATTCAAGGTTCAAATATCTGGAACAAAGCCTGGAAAAATCGCACGTTGGTCCAAAACCATGCCTTTTGGGAGGTCTGAAATGGAGAAAGCGCCATGTTCTGGCAAGACTCCTAGAAACAATTTAAACCCCTGAACGAAATGGAAGAGCTATCCAATATCAAAAGAGCTCTCAATCAGGATACCTCGCTAAGGGTTAAGGGCCTTTGGAAAACTCAAAAACAACAACATCAATGGCGCCAATGGAAAGTCTCTAATCAAGATCTCAGAGTCCCAGAAAATCTCAATCTGCAGAGCTGGCAATTTCAAGCTAACCACCAGAAAATACCCAAAAGAGAAGGGTCGGACATCCTAAGATGGGGGTATACCATAGCTGGCACTTTCTCAATAAAAGAAGCTTACTTCCTACAGGGCAATCACCAAGACAAAAACAAGGAGCCCATATGGAGCAAAGTCTGGAACCCCGCTCTCTGGCCTAAGGTTTCCACCTTCCTATGGTTGGTGGTGCACAACCGAGCCTTAACCTGGGACAACCTCAGGAAAAGAGGTTTCATTGGACCATCTCTTTGCGTTCTCTACTACCAACAAGAGGAAACCAAAGAACATCTCTTTAATGGATGCCACTTTAGCCAACAAATCTGGGACCAAGGAGTGCAAATAATGTGTAAATCCAACCAACATCGGAGTAGCATCAATGACACAATTGAGAACTGGGACTATATCACTTAAAACAATCCCCTTCTGAATCACATCTGGTAGCTTCTACAAGGATTCATTCTCTGGCAAATTTGGAAGGAATGGAAAAAGAGAATTTTCCACTCCCAAGCTTCCACACCAAAAGCCACCTAGGAGAAAATCAACTCACTAATTAAGGAAACAATCAGAAGTAAATCATGGAAAGAAGAGGACCTTAACTGCAACTCAGAGGAACAGTGCATTCTTCAAAGCTGGCAGCCCATTCTAATCAATCAACTAGTACCAAGGACGTGCAAGCACCAACAGACTAGTCCAACCACTTGGTCCCCCCCTCCAACAACTTTCATAAAAATAAATTTTGATGGGGCCTCCAAAGGCAACCCGGGAACAACAGGATATGGAGCAGTACTCAGAAATTCAAATGGCAAGATCCTTGGTCTAGTTGCTGGCTTCCTAGGGGAAACAACCAACAATGTGGTAGGGCTAACAGGACTATTGAGGGGTCTCCAAGAAACTATGGACAAAGATCACCACAAGATTATCTTGGAGGGGTACTCACAAATTGTCATCAAGTTAATCACCAAGATTCTTCATGGGGGCCACCCTTCAAAAATCTCACCAAGTTGGTGACTATCTGGATTGCTAGAGGAATTTACCCGCCTCTTCCAACTCCATCTTAGCATCACACCCTCCCACGTGAAGCGAGATGCAAACAGGATAGCGGATTTCCTAGCAAATGAAGCATTCGAAATGGAAACCGAACACTTCTATTGAGAGGCCCACATCTCAGAAGACTCAGACATATCCACTCGGTGCCAACCCTTAGCCACCAAAGATCTACAACCCCCGAATCGGGTGCCACGTCGCAAAACAGAGCCATGCAGGACAACGCCGGGATGCAGCATTAATGCATCCACCGATGACCATCCCCTCAGTCATTAACCGAGTATGAATATGCATAGCCAAACCCAGGCGATGAACCCCTTCACGCAAGTGATCGGTATAGTGCACCAGCGCACTCAGCAACAAGCCTTAATAGCTGTGGCGGCCGCGGTTGCCCTCCTCCTTATCACCTGCCTTGACTAAACAGACCGACATTCGCCCATCGCAGCGTCGAATGCAGAGTTCATTCCACCGTAGTAGCAGTTTGGGGTTCCGTTGAAGCTTTGGAGTAGAGCCTTCCATTTGCAAGGAATCCTGGTCATCTCCAGGGTCTCCACCATGCCCAGAGCAAGAGGCAGGCCGCGCAGGGGTGCCACTTGGTACACAGCTGAATCTCGATGCCAAAGACAGAAGAAATTTGAGCAGGCATTAGCCATGGCATCCCTCTAAAGGCGTAAGAAACCATGAATGCCACCAATGGCGTACGTGGAAGAGATTACCTTGGAAGATGCCATGCAGAGCTATCCCAAGATCCCTCTGTTCACAGTCTCGAACAATTGGAATCCACCCACAGATTTCGGCTTAGACAACAAGCTTCCGCCTTCGGGCAATCCGCTTAGTCCCAGAGCCAATAGCCCAACGGATAATTTCACCACTTGTTATGTAGAAGAAGAGACCCCGTCCCACACCCAGGGAAATAGAGACTCACCCCCTGGTGCACCTATGGAGGCGGTGACCCAGGTTTCCAAATCACTGGCACATGCAAGTGAGGGAGCAACAGGGCCCATTCACCCAGCCTCCATCGATAGCCACTGGCAGGACCAACAACTCTTCACTTACTTGGGGTACCTCACTCTCATCTTTGATCTGAGGAGTCTGTTGGACAACCAGGTCTTTTGCCTCGCCCGAATTGATCAACGGCTCGACATGTTGTTCGCGACTCATTCCAGAACTCTTCCAAAACGACAATGCCCAACATGCACGCAGGCCTATGTGCTTCCAGCAGGATGGCGAAAGCACGGGGACAAGGACGAGCACACCATCTAAGAGGTTCAATGATGTTCTTGGTTAGAAATTTTTCTTTTTCTATTTCCGAACCAGGCTTTGGCCCAATTAGATCTTAGTTATTTTGTAACTAGTTTATGGCATACAGTTTAAACTTAATGGGTGGCAGTCCTTGTTTCCTTCGGGCAAGACGAAACTCTGTTAATTTTGTTTACTGGGAAACACATGGCACAGGATGCCTAGCTGTCTCGATTTCCTGTTTAGTTGGGACAGCTGGCCTCGTAATCGGTCATTGTAACCTGATAATGATAATATAACAGGTCCTATCCTTTTTTACTTAAAAAAAAAATACATATGCTTACAACCCATACTTAACACAAAGTCGACCAGTTTTTCACTTGAATCTTCTTTATATGTTAACACCTATTATAAGACATCCATGGATGAATGTACATTAATTATTTAAATATAAAGATCACAACAAATATTAAATCTTAAGTTAGGAAGAAAATGTAAGTACTCACAAACTTTGTGATCAACCTTTTTTTTCCTCATTGTCCTATGTTATGTGCAAAATGGGTTCCATTTTTTCTACAACAAAACAATTGAAAACTAGTATTCCATGCTATAATCAAATTCAATGTACATAAAATAATAAATCAATGACTACATACCCTTGATGCTTGTTGTTGTTGGGATGAATTCTCCTGTGATGCAATTATGTTCATTTCTTTTATCTCCTTGTACAAATTTTTTAGACATCCCTACTGACATGTATTGGATTTCCCCTCGTTTGTCCCTTGGAATTTTTATAATCTTCCTAAAAAATGAAAAGAACAATATATATTTTTTAAATCTACATGAAAGTAAATATAGAAAAAAAAATTAATTTGGTATTTTTTGGTACATATTATAGAAAAACATGTTTAGTAATAATAATTTTTAAATGATTCTTATTTGTTATTATAAGTTTTTGCTATTGCAAGCCTCACAGGTTGCATTGATCATTTCCCTAGAAATGATTCTTTTACTCTATATATAAACTTATTCTTGGAGTCATTGGGTTGATTTTTGTATTGTAAGTGGAAATTACATGTATATGTTCTTTCCAATATATTCCTCATAGTTTTGTAAAAGAATCCCCCCTCTTGTTAACTTCCAACACCATTCAAAATTAATTGAGGAACAATTCATCATCATTTACATCTTTCATAATTTTTATCTTCTTAGGATGAAGTTCCATTCCCTTGCTATTGGTCCCTATACAACATTAAAAAGTTTTGAAATTGAGTGTTTTAAACATTTTAGTAATTAATGTTAAGAAATTCATTTTTAGTAAAATGTCAAAGAAAAAATTCATGTTTATTACCTTTTGATCCATCTAGTTCTTTTTTTTTGCAACATTTCCAAAAATATTTTATGTTCTTTTGCTCTCAGATTGTGAACAATCTTATCGATTTTCTTCAAGTTTTTTCTCTGCATGACACACCTTAACCAATACACATCATTAATTTAAACCTATAGATAATTTGAATATATCAAAGTTTTAATAAAACTTAAAGAACTTTCCTTGTTCGCTTGTTGGGATGAGATACCATCGTGCTCGATTTTATAATAAGTTCTTTTCCATGAACTTATGTTGGCCATGTTCTATAAAAAAAATGCCAGGAATCATCAAGTATATAAATTATGAAATACTTTTTACAAAATAATATTTTGGTGTGTATATTAAAATAGTACACTAAAAAAGATTGGATGCCTACTTGAGTCTGGCTCTACAGTCTCTTCACCTCACTAGGATGCAGGCCCAAGGATATTTTTTTGTCACTAGCCTAGGTTACTAGGCTCGCTGGTAGGTCACCTCTACTCCCTTCCTTCACAGTACTCCTATCCTGATGAGATTTTTTCCAGTTTCCATTCTCGTTTTATTTATTCGTGCTCATTTTCCAGTGCTCCACGTGGCAATGGGATCCACAAAGAAGGACTTAATGGATTATGAGGTCAACCATACATTGGGGCGATATTTTCTACATCAAAGCAACTTTACTCATATTGATGACATGTTCTTTCGTTAGGATTTAGCTTTGTCCAGACAACAACAATCAATTAACTCTCCCAAATTTTGTCCTCCTCCAATTTTCATAGCCCTTAATGAATCATCTCCCCCTCTGCAATGATCAAGTTCCTTTCCTTTCCTTCCTCCTTTATCATCTAGAAAATCTCTTCTACAGGTTGTTCGATCAATCACTACCAGGGAATTCAACACTCAGACGGAAGGATTCAAATTTCCTTTTTCCAATTTCAAGAAAAATACTTGTCCTCACCTATGTAGAGTTGAGACAGTAGTCAGGAAAGACCTAGACATTGATGATATTCCCAATATGGTTGGAAAATATATTATGGGAAGGTTCTATAGAAAATTTTCTAAATAAGGGGATATTTCCAATTGGATAAGACAAAAATGGCTCCCTGTGATGGGATACTCTCTGATTTTCCATGTGCTTGTTCGAGGGTGGTTGGTATTTATTCTTAGGTTAGAATCAAATTGTCATTCCCTCATATATAATAAGTGGAGTTGTGGTCAGTTAGGGATGACCCTTAAATGTTGGTCGATTGATTTTGACCCATCTAGGGTGCCAGTTTCTATTGTTAAGGCATGGGTGATTCTATCGGGTCTTCCATTTTCCTTTTGGAACAAGGAATCCTTGGAAGCTATTGGGAACAAATTGCGTATTTTTGTTGGGCTTGAATCAACATGGGAATGAAAAATTTCCAAGCAATGGGCTTGGGTGAAAATATAAGTTTAGCTTTGGAAAGGTTTGGTCGATGAGTTGGATTTGATTTGTAGTGATTTAAAATGGAGGCATAGGGTGGATTATAAGAGGCTTCCCTTCCGCCGCTTTAACTGTCGCGAACTTGGGAATCTTCAAGAACAATGTAAAATATCTTCTCCTTTCTGAGGAAAGCCAATTCAAGTATAGAAAAAAGGGTTTAGATGGCTCAATTTTAGGAAAGTGATCCCTCTAGCAATCATTTTTCGTCTCCCGTAGTTGGTGCTAAGGTTCCCTATGAGGCGGAATGGTTGACTTCTTTGGGTGATTCTATTATTTCCTATCCCCCTTTTACTTATACAAATTTACTTGAGAATATGGTTCCTCTTCCCCTCTCCCCATGCCTCCCTCCCTTGCTTCCTACATCCCCCCCCTCCCCCATATGGTTCCCCTCTTTTCCCCTCAGAAATTCTATCCCTCATCCACCTTCTCCCTCAGTCACCTCGGGCCAAGAATCCAAGTGTTACACATTATTTTGGTCACCCTGTGGTAAACTGACGATATGTGTATGATTTACTCCTCTGTTCTCTGAAGCTACTAAACAAATGATACTTTCTCCATGAGAAATTGAATCGTCTTTCTTTTCTTAAAAAACCTATCAAAGGAGATTGTTGCACCCTGCTAAATGATTGGGGTGCGATGATGCTTGATTGCCACATGATGCACCAAAATGGACTGCGAAGTTAGTGCAGGATGCATGTGCTTAGGGTGTGATGATTCACAAACAAGGGAAAAAGGTGAAATTCTCGAAAGTTCTAGAATGGAATCTTCTAGAAGATGAGGTGACCTCCGATTAGTTTAGATCTTACTCACTTTTCTGATTTAGTGGGATCATCCTAATCTCCTCATCCATCCCTCTTCACTCTATATAAAGAGGGATCTATCATGGGAAAGGCTAGACTTTCTTATGCCTGAAGAATTCTATTGAAGATTTTACTTGTGATAGCTTTTCTTTAGCTTTCCAAGTTAGGTTGTGAATACTCTTCATCAAAATAATTGGAGAAAAGGTGCATGTGTTGAAGCAAAGGACCATTGGAAGGGACTTTGCAACATCAAGGCATAGGTTATATTATCCACTTTAATCAATATAATGCAGTAATACATTTCTTCCCTATAAAAATGTCTCCATTTTTATTGTATAACTCCCTGATCTTATGCATACGCTTCATTGGAATATATATATCGTTCATCTCTCTGTTTGTTGTTTTCTTATTCTTAACAGGTTCAAAATCTCACAAATCCAAAGATAGAGCAAGAATGAAACTAGCGAGGATCAAGCGACATTTAAACAATATGTCTTTTATCCCTCATCGAACCAGTTTATATCACAATGAAATCTAAGGAGAGACTTCTATTCTTCTATGTTTTGTTCTAATTTCTTGTTGAAATTAGGGAGATTAGTTTTTGTCCGATAACAAAATTGGTGAACATACTGGTGATTGTCCTCTTTTGGATTTTTATTCATTTTTTTCTTTTAGCTTGCCTTCTTTTGGTTAATTTCATTCTCTGATTCATTGGGTGATCCATGTTGACTCCTTGGTCCTCAAAATTCATTAAGTAACTCTATCCTCTATTCATTTCGCCCTTATTTTAATTCATCGTCACATCCTGCCTATGAAAACTAGGGCGATAATTTCACACTATGTATTTCTCACTTCCTGCGATGATCCTTGATCGTCGCATTGTGCTCTTCTGTAGCCTACGACGATTCCTGTAGATATCATTTTTGGAGTGACAATCGATTTTTCCTCTTTGCCCACATTTTTTATCATTTCTTGGGATGAATTTTTGGTCCTGTTGAGTGATTATTCACAGATTGGTTTGCATCTTTTAGCCTGAATTTGATCGTTTTTAAAGTGTTGAGAATATTTTTCTTAATCTTCATAAGTTTTATCTTTCACTTCTTGCTGCAAGGATATAATCTTGAGGCTTCATCCTTGGGTGCTTGCTAGATAAGTTGTTATTGATCTCTTTTTTGAGTTTTGGATTGTTTTTTATTTGAAAATGATTTTTTATTTCATTAGACAAATAAGTTTTCTTACTTTTACATTTTTGGTTGCATTATGAGTTACGTTTGGGAAATTGCGTCGTGAGTGAATTCATCTTGGACACCTTTTTCTTTTTGATTCAGATCTTTGTTTTTTATTTGAAAAGGAAAAGAATTAAATTTTGTTTTTCTATTGGTAGTGGTTATAAGAAATGTTTGCATTATATTTGTTTAAAAAGAGAAAATTGGAAAATTTGATAGATATTATTGTTTAGCATCAAGATCATTCAAAGATTAAAGAAATTGTGTTTTGGAACTTGTTGTATTCTGGAAAAAGAAAGCCTTCTCCCTTATGTAATTGGAGTTCATTGAATGAAAATATTGCATCTCATCTCTCTTTGCATATTGTTGAGTCAAGGTAAAAATAATTCATCAGTTTCATCTCTGCTTCCTTTTTGAGTTAAGCAACAACCATTAAAATTCAACGTAATTTAAAAATCTATCTAGTAAATTTTATTTTCTAGAAATCTTATACACCAACATTAGCTAGGGATAGAAATTTCGAATAGGTTGTGAGGAATATTCTCCAAAGCATCAAAACAAACAATAGTATCTTGTGATAGGGAGAGTTAAATCCACTTGCTACATTTTTTCCTGGGAAGCCCTTCTAACACAAGGGTCAATCACGAGGTCACATTAGGGCTGACAGAGTTTCTCACCCTTCTTTTTTGGTATTAGTGTAGATATTGCATGCATTATTGGGGGTCACTTTAGAAGAAAAACGTGTGCGAACCTTCTCGAGGTGATTTTGAGCTTAGATACCCTGCCCTTGCGTGTGTATCAGACTGTCGACTACTTCATCAAGCATCATTGTCGTAATTGCTAACCTTAGTATCCTATCTCTTTAGGGTATTTACATGAGGTGAATGTGGAGGGGAAAGTATTCATGGTACCTAGAATCGACGCTGGCCAAAATCACTCGAACTCCTTGGAGGGTATACCCACAATTATATGTGGGATCTTGCACCAGGGTGTAAGTCCATTAATTAGGTTGTCAACGTAAATTTTTCACCTACTTTATCCCAATCCATTCTTTTCTTGATCTCACGACGTTGGATTTCATCACCAACTAGTGATTTCAAAATAAGAAGGTTTGTTTGCGTGCTTGATATCTATATTTTATTAGTGAAGTGTTTTTTATTTATCTAGTTGGCCATAGATCTTTTTTATTGCTTTTTGGGTGCGGCCAACATCGACCCTCACCGTTCACATAGGATGCAGGGGTTTCCTTCGGAAGAACTGGAAGAATACGCCCCCCCTAATTCCTAATTCACCAGAGGGTCCTTCTATTGAAGGAGCAGTCAATAACAATGTGTCCTCTGAGATCGAGAGTTCTACTCCATTGGTAGAATAATCACTTCCTATAAATCCATTATTAAATGTTATATAAGATCCAATTTTTATCCGAATAAAGTCTTTGAGAGACGTTGTTGCTGAAGATTATGCTAGAATACCTTCTAGACCTTACATAGAGTCCGATGTGGATGATCCACCAGTTTAGAGTGAATCATTTAGAACTCTTGTTCATACTTCTGGATTTTTTAATCCTATTCGAGTCCCCACCCATTCTTTTTGGAGGATTTCCTCGGGACATGATATTCTTGAAAAAGTAGGAATGAGTCGAAACCATCCTATGTCATCACATACACCTGTTACTTCCACTTCTTATACAGTACATTTAGATCATTTTAATGGCATGAAAATTAATGTTGTTACGGGCTCAGACCCGTTGTAGGTTGGTACTCATACATTCCTTCCTCTCCATCTCACTAGCTCTACCACAGTCCCACAAGTTACACCTGTTTATACTGGAAGTACGGTAACAACTAAAGATCCTATTGGAACGTGAATTCTTCTTATACCATCCATCACTTCCACCTTGTTATAATTCTCTTAATAGTTCTATTGCTAATCCTACCCAGGGTCCATTTGGAGGACCTAATCTTTTTTCTCCACCTAGGTATAATGATGCTAGCGGTTTTGTTCCCACACCTACCTAGGTTGCATACAAAGGGCATATCATTCCTCCACCACCTGGAGGATATAATTGTCCTGGACCAAGTAGATCCAATAATCTTGGAGGAATAATTCATTCTGTCACCTCTAGTTTTCAACTTCCTATTGGAGGTAAACCTCAAGTTGGGGGGAAACCACAAGTTGGGGGTCATAACCCAGTTTATGGGCAACATATACATGGATTACAAGCACAACCTTGGAATTTTTCTTTCCAAGGAAATAAACAAATGCATGGGGGGGAAATCCTCTATTAAATTCTTTTGTACCCTCTAATCCCAGGCAACCTTGTCCAGGCTCTGTAAATCCTGCCTGGGGTCAATATTTTCAATATAATGCTCCTTTCCAAGGTAGCATGCCAAATCAACCAACACATGTTGGCTATTTGACTCAAAATCATACATAACCTAATTTGACAGTATTGTCTACCCATTTACATACTTCTTATGGTCCTACTGGTATAACTGCAGGATTGCCTCCCCAAAATTACCACTTTCCTCAAGTGAACAAAGAATTGTCATTTCTAGCTACTTTGAATTTATCAGATTTATCTATGATTTTGAATGATCATGTTTTGCATTCTCCTTATTGGTCAGTTGTACCTGCCAAATTACCATCAGACATTCCTAAGTTTGACGGTCGATCGAGAGAAGACCCAAACAATCACGTCATGACATTTCATTTTTGGTGTTCATCCAACTCATTGATGGATGAATCCATCCGATTACATCTTTTCCAACACACTCTTATGGGTTCGACTGCCAAATGGTATATTGAATTGCCACAAGGATTATTCAATGATTTTAACACCTTAGCTATGGCTTTCTTAACACATTACTAGTTACCGACATGATATCAGACATGAACCAAAATTTTGAGTTCATTTAAACAATCCTCTTCTACTCACATTTCAGATCATATTCACGAGTGGAGGAGGAGACGACAATTAATTAAAGTTCCCCTTCCCGATCAATTATGGGCTAAGTGGTTTACCAAATAACTCATCGGTCTTATAGCCCGTGATGTTTCCATGGGATGTGTCGTCATTGAAGAGCAAGTGATTAGTCATGGTCAATACTTGGATCTTGTTTATTCTCAAACGAGCACGTTATATGACTTAATCCCTGATGCTCCTCCCCTATCTAAAAATCCAACCCCAACGCCTCCAATAGCTTCTCACATTGTTGATGGTGTGATTGGCACCTTTCATGCTGAGACTCAGTCTAAACATGCCAATCATTCCAATCCCAAATATACTACTGCTAATGTACAAAATGCTACTCCTCTGACTCCCTCTCTCGCTAAAACCTATGAGGTCAATACAGTTCAATCTACACCTACCGGTAAATATCAAAATAAAAATAAAGGGAAGGGTAAGAATAAAGAGGATAAAACTAATAACCAACAATCTGATAAACCCAAGACTCAGCCTTCTGATGATAACGAAAAGGAAAAACCTCGTTATCCTTGTCTTATTTGTGGTGAGGACCATTATACAAAATATTGTCCGAGATGTGCAAAGGTTACTAAGTTCCTGCAAGGAACCGGGATGCCTCCTACACCTATCATTTTGTCACAACCTTTTCCTTCTCAACAACATGCCCAATTGGTTATTCATGAGCAACCTTCTCCCTCTACCACATCTTATGTCCTTATGTGTACTGGTGACTCTAAGAAAAATGAATTTGTAGTTGCTACTTGAACCAAAGATTATTATCCTTCTAAAGAGAAAGTTGATGATTTACCTCTTCCATTGGCTCAACCTCCTCCATTGACTTCACCTCCCAATGGTCCTCTTCATCTCTAACAACCTAGTCTAGATACAATGCTTTGTCCACCTCCTAAGGGTGTCATTTAACCCCCATGCACGTGCTTCTCAAAACTACAATATTTTATAAGATATTGCACAAGCACCTTCTGCGTTGATGGTTCTCGAAGTCCTTCAAAGTTGTCCTACTCAATGGAAGGAACTGTTAAAGGATATTGGTGGAATCGATCCTACCGATATGAATTTGATAATATTTGAATTTGAATATCACATTCCAAGTCTCCCTCATCAATTATCGTTTCAAATACAAGTCATTGTGGAAAATAAGAATATTTTTCAAACAATTGTTGATGAAGGATCTTCGACTTGCATCATGTCTGTCACTTGTTGAAAATCCATTGGCTCTCCTTCCCTTATCTAGTTACACAACACTTTAACAACCTTTAATGGTACAGGTTTTAAACCTTATGGTGTTCTTCCTACATTATCTATTGCATTAGAAGGAAAAGCAATTACTGTTGAGGTTAAGGTGTTTGATGCACCTCTTGATTACAATGTTTTACTTGGCTGTAGTTGGATCGATGCTATGCATACAGTTGTTTCTACTATTTTCCATGTGATATGTTTCCCCCACCAAGGTAAAGTGGTTATAGTAGATCAACTCACCTTTTTTAGTTCTGATTCACTCACTAGTAATGTTCCTTTTATAGCGAAAACAACTCCTAGTTATAAGAATGTCGTTGTGGGTCTTTTAAAGGATTCATCATTAATGGGTACTTTCCCCATTCCACCACCCAATTTTCCTCCTCCTTTTGTTGCTTCTATTAACATGATTTCAACTAGTGTTGGCGAAACCCCTGAGTCCTATGACCCTTGGATAGTACCTAGCTTGGACGAATGTCTTCATTATGCTGATCAAATTCCTATAAGTCCACTGGAATTGGCCTATCAAGTTATTAAATTGACAACTCCTTCTCCTCATTCTCTCTTAGATACGTCTCCTGATCCGTTTCACATGGTATTTCACACCGATCAAATGATCATGACAGTTATGTCCACGGAAGAAACTCCATGGGATGATGGGCATCATCTTTCTATCCTCTTCCTTGAACCTAAGACTATCACGAGTTACCATGAATTTTGAATCCTTCTACAGTAATTAATTTTCCCCCAGTTTCTGAACCAACACATGATATTTTGTATGAAGGGAACTTGGGAAATATTTTACCTACCATCCCTCTAGATATTTCAATTAAGCCTGGAATTGTGGAAAATGTTCATATAGGTGGCTCATGTTATCTTGATGAGATCAAAACTTACAAGGCCCTTTTCCATGAATTTTGTGATGTTTTTGCATGGAGTTATGAAGAAATGCCTGGAATTGATCCATATATTTTTTTACATGAAATCAAGACATACCTTGACACTAAACCCGTTTGACAAAGACTTCGCCCAGTTCATCCACGAAAAGTTGTTGCAATCAAAATCGAAGTTGAAAAACTTATTAAAGCTAGTTTTGTCTACCCTGTAGCATTGACTGATTGGGTGTCCAATCTTGTTCCCGTTACAAGGAAACAAGGAACGATCCTTGTTTTTGTTGATAATAGAGATATTAACAACGCTTGTCCCAAAGATAATTATCCAACCCCTTTTTTCTACCAAATAATTGATGATTGTGTCGGTAGTTAAATCTTCACTCTGATGGATGGTTTCTCTGGCTATTATGAAATCAATATTTTACCCCAGGATCAACAGAAGAATACTTTTATTTTCCCTTGGGGTACCTTCGCATACTGTAAAATCCCTTTCGGTCTGAAGAATGATGGTGCAAATTTTCAACGCACTATGTTTTATTCTTTTTATGATATTAAACATATTGTACAACCTTACCTAGCTAACCTGCCGACGCATTCCATGCATCGTCAAGATCACCCGACACTCTTACGAGCCATTTTCCTATGATGTTGATATTACTGCATATGATTGAATCCACATAAATTCATTTTTTGTGTGGATTCTGGACGAATTCTCAGCTTTATTGTTTCTACACATGAGATTAGGGTGAGTCCTTTGAAGGTTGAAGCTATTATCAATTTTCCTTTTCCTTCTACATTATGCCAACTCCAAAGTTTGCAAGAGAAGGAAAACTTTTTACACCAATTCATTCCCAATTATGCCGAACTAATGAAAGTTTTCGCTCGACTTCTTAAGAAGGGTCATGACTTTGTATGGGACGACACTACCAATAAATATTTTGAAGCTTTGAAACTTGCATTAAACCATACACCACTCTTATTTTCCCCCGATTATAGTCGAGATTATTTCTTATACTTGAATGTTTCATATTGTACCATAGCCATGGTTCTTATCCAAGAGGATGATTCGCACGATGAACAAGTTATTTACTATTTAAGTCAGAGTCTTACGATCACGAAAATCAATTATATGCATGTGGATAAATTGGACTTGGGAGTTGTCCAAGTTGTTCAATGTTTTTGTCATTATATCTTATTGCGCAAAACCACAGTTATTTCTTATTGCAACCCTATGCAACATATCCTCACACACCAATTTCTAGGGGGAAAATACTCCAAATGGATAGTGATTCTCCATGAGTTTGATTTTGAGTTTGAGAAAGCCAAGTCAAAGAAATATTTGGTCTTTGCTAAGTTGATATGTGACCTTCCCTCCACTCAGAAAAAATTGTGGAAAAATATTCTTTTCTTGATGAGTCTCTCTTTCTAATCAGTTCATACGATATCTGGTATGGAGACATTATCATTTATCTCCAAACCCAAAATTTCTAGCATGATATTTCTCATACCGATTGTCGTCGTTTAGGTATCAAGATCATCAATATATTATCCTTGGTGATACCCTTTACCGCCGTGGTATTGATTCCATATTTCGATGATGTCTAACCTATGATGAAGCCAAGAAAACTTTAAATGATTTTCATTTTGGAGCCTATGGTGGTCATATCTCTGGGTATGCCACTGCCTAAAATATCTTATGAGCTGGTTACATTCGGTCTTCGTTGTTTAAGGATTGCATTATAACAGTTCAGAAATCCCACGCTTGTCAAACGTATAACACTAAGATTCAATCATATCCTTCTCCTCTTTATCCTATAGTTTTTTTCGGTCCATTAACTAAATGGGGCATTGACTTCATCACATGTAACCCTCACTCGGTTGGGGGGCATGGTTATATCATTGTAGTTGTGGATTATTTCACTAAATGGGCCGAGGCAGTGCCTACATTTGATAACACTGGGAAAATTGTAGCATTTTTTATATTCAATCATATCGTCACTAGGTTTGGTCTCCCTCAAGCCATTGTCACCGACCATGGCAACCATTTTTGAAATTCCATGATGTTTGAGCTTACCGATAAGTTGGGTATATGGCATGAAAACTCAACCTCTTAGTATCCATAGGCTAATGGCCAAGTTAAAGACATCAACAAAGTTTTAACCATGATGCTTCGATAGATGGTAGGGATTCACAAGTCAAGCTGGCACACAATGCTTTTTTCGGCATTATGGACCTATCATACATCTTTTAACTCTGCCACAGGGTTTACGCATTTCTAGTTAGTGTATGGTATAGAAGTCATTTTTTCGATTGAATGTGAAATATCGTCTCTGAAACTAGCTGTCGAAATTCTCCCCAACACCACAGTAGAAGAAGAACGTCTCTTGTATTTAATACAATTAGATGAGACTCGCCCTAATGTTGTGTTAGTCATAGAAATTCATAAGAAACGTGTCAAAGCTCAATACGACAAACATGTCAAACCACATGTCTTTTATGGAGTCGATTTAGTTCTTCTTTAAGAACAATATCGTGATTTGATGGGGGCCAGTAAATTTGAGCCCATGTGATGTGGCCATTATATCGTTAAATGAGTGTTGGAGAAAGGGGCTTGCGAGCTGGCAGATTACGATGAAATCCTTTTGGGTGAACCCATAAATGGTATTTACGTAAAGAGGGACTATGCTTAAAGTGTTTTTGCATGAGTTCTTTATATTTTAGTGTATCATACTCTAGTGTGCTTTTTGTCATTTCTTATTCTGCCTTTAAACTACTTACCTTGCCTTGTGCTTGGTTTTCAGATGTCGGCGTTCCCACTATATCGTCTTTGTTGATGGTGCTAGTTGCAGTACTCAAAATCTAGTGTCTGGTGCATGGGCAATCTATGCACCTATGGATGAGTTCATCAGTCTACACAGTATTTTCCTTGGTCGTGAACCGAATAATATTGTAGAATACAGTGCAGTTATTGAGTTATTAACTAATGCCATTTCATTTGGAATCTGTCATCTAATTGTAAGTCTTGATTCACAACTAGTGGTGCTGCAATTGAGTAACGTTTATTTCATCCGAAGTCCTACATTGTTATGGGTATACTTGCGAATTCGCCTCTTGGAAATACATTTTGATTACATTGAATATAAATACATTCCCATATATCTAAACACATTAACATATGCATTATCTAATTATGTTTCAGATATAAATTTGTGCCATTTATAAATACAAACATGCACATATAAAGACAAGTAAGTCGGTAGAAGTTTTATGTTATAATGTCAAAAGTTACAAAAAGTGTGTGTCTCGAGACCAAAATGGTGAAGCACATGGCTTCATATACATATGCATCAAGGATTCTTATCGCTATAACAAATGTCTGCTCATGCTACACGATGGAGCAGTCGACCAATGGATGCTGACACGACCACTGTATGGAATTGGTAGCGTCGATGTAACTCATCCATGGTGATTTCAGGGATGTTCATGGTCAATCCTTCAAGGTTGTTTTGGATCTCTTCAAGATCCTCAAATTCTACCCCTTGACCTACCACTGAACCTATCTCTCCACGTATATGGATAGAAGATGATCCTGGAGTCCTGAAAGGCACCACATCTGCATTGTTGAGAGCACTTGATTAGTATCGGATACATAACAAAAAAAAAAATCTTAATTAAAATACCAAAAACAACATACAATGATAAAATTATTTTTACCTATCTCTCCCCACTGAGAACCCTCAGGTAATTCCAAGTCGATATCTCCATGGAAGTCAATCGTGGCATATGCATAGTCCTCAATCATGAAAAGATGGTCCCTTAGCCACTGGAAGAAATATGGACCATATGTAACGATTGGCACACCACCATGACCTGCCATCGAGTCTACCCATCTCTTCATTCGATGATCCTGTGGAGTGGTTATTACCCATTCCACATGTTGTAGGTTCAAAACGGGGACCCTCTCTAGGAATAAGGATACCAAAATAGATCCATACCTGAATTGTTTCAATCAACTGGTCCTAAACTTTGTTAATTGCCTCTTCATGTTTTTTAGGAGGCCCTCTCACCAGTTGAAGACTCGAGGCTCCATACACTCAATAGCATACTGAAAATGGACCTGTAAGGCCATATGAGGAGTTGCACTCCCTGCCATATGAGTAATAATATTGATAATGGTCCTCAAAGGTAAGTATTGAACATCATTTATTGAAAATTTTCCACTATGTTTATCTATACCAGCTATGCATTTATGTGCTACATAATAATCCATGGGTTCACCACCGCATCTGCTTCTCGATAAGGACAATCAAGAGCCATGATGAGATAACCCAGTCAAGAAGTAGATGTAATTGATCTCTAGGGTGAGTGTATGCACCCCAACATGAAATGCTTGCTCAATAACGCCCCACATACAGACTAAGTGTTCCAATAGCATCAATTGGGCCCTCATTCCCTGCACTTTAAAAAACTTTAGCAAGCCACACTTCCAGAGTGCCATGAAAGTGCCCAGATCCTTCCCGGAAAGGTAATATTCCTCCTCATTCTCTATTTCCCTCCATTCAAGCATGATGACCAATGAAAATATCTCAAACAATAATAAAATATGGTTTAGTTCACAAAAAATTCAAAAATTGGGATTTTTCTTAGCTCTCTCTCTCTCTCTTTTGAATTTTTGAGTTGCATTCGTCGTAGGGGAAGAATTCCCCACAATGTAGCGTCATTTCACCCCAACATTTAACCCCCTGTGACAATCTAGGATCATCACATTTCATGATAGGGAGGGCCTGCGAAGATCTCATGGCGCAATCTCCCTTGAAAAATTACCCATAAACTGAAAATTTAACAATTAAAAATGGAACAATTTACCATGAAAAGAGAGAGGGGAGGAAGAACACCTACCTCACAAAAAAGGATCAATAAATCATCCACTGGGCGCTCCCAAATCGTCACTTGAAAATTAGAAGAAAAAGAGGGTTTTTGGCACTAGTTTGGTGAAAATGCAAATGAAATGGTAAATGAACTAGTTTTGACCTATTTTATTTACTTTTACCATTTTAATTTCAAATTAAATTAATTTTTAAATATTTTCACCTATGTCACAAACCTAATGAACTTTGCAAAGTGTCAATATTACAGGTTGAGATATCTGATGACTGAACTTTTGATATGGATCACTCCTTTTTGGTCATGTTTTGCGTGCTTTTATGATGTGTATATACTTTTAGGGTTTTTCTGGAAAAACTTCGAGCATGGTCTTTATTCTTTCTCACACTCGTGAAACTATGAGAATGTAATCAAGTAAAATTTTATCTCTTTTTTGGACTCGTAATTTCACTACAAAAAATGAACCCCATGGAGTCTCCTTTAAGCTCTTTTCAATCTCCCTAAACATAAAAATATAGTCGAGTGACCTTGTTCTTTTCACGCTTGTAAAAGTGTTTGAAGAAAACGTCTGATGAGTGGTAGATTATCTTTTTTTCGGTCTCGTCAGACTAATTTATGAAAAAGGACATTTTGGAGTTTTCTTTAAGTGTTTTTTAGACTCTCTAAACATGAAAAACCATTGAGTTTTCTTCCTTTGGACTCGTAARAAAAGCATCGAAAGACCCATATGGGACCGAACCACTCCATCCTAGAGTTTGTTAAAAATACTCCGAGGGACTCATCTCAAGGATGATATTACATTACAAGCATATGTTATCCTCCTCAAGCTTAAGTAAAAATAAAGAGGTACTCGCCAGAAATGTTGGGGGGGAATTGGGAAAGAAATTTATATATGTATCTATGTTACTAGCAGTAAGTTGCTCTTGAATATAACACCCCTCTTTCTCATTGTATCTAGGTTGGGAAATAAATTTTTCTCTCATTCAACCATCCAAAAGTTTGTATGTTGGGTCCTCCTTGAGTCAATGTTGTGAATACAATTTTCGTGCCGTTCATATGTTCAAGAGAAGTTCAACCTAAACAATCCTTCTATCTAGTTGACCATTTGTAATCCTCAAAATATTACCATGTCAGCCTTCCCTTAGTTAGTTTTGAATCACTTTATACTCTGATCTACTTCAAATCTGTTACATATTTCGTGTCATTGATGGGGGATACATTAAGTCCCTCATGTGATGATTCTTTTCCTATCGAATTGAAATCATTATCCAATAATTATACTTAGAAATAATTTAGTACCTTGGAACCTACATGCCTCAATGGCAGGTTTACTCATTTTCAATAGTGGGTTCACATCATTGGTCTCTGATTGGAATATTCCATCGAATGTTCGACTTCAAATCATTAATTCACATTCGTTGAATTGTACTAGAGTACCTTGGGGGTCATTGACATCAATGGTGATTTCCCTCGCACTTGTTAATGGTATCCATTAATGACTGGTAATCAAGTGGTTTCTACCATGTTCGATTTCAAAACCTATAATCACATGAATAGATTCATACATCAGGGTGATGGAAATGAAGAGCCTGGATATTTCCATATCGATCCATGTTTCAATGGAGTATTCATAAGTTTTTATTGACACATAGATCCATCGTGTCTGTCTCGTGGCTATGTCCAAATTTGAGTTTTTAGAACAGAGATCCATAGTGTATTTCTTATGGATATGTTAAATAATGATGACATGGATCCACAATGTATGTTTGGTGTCCATGAATCACTTGATACTTATGATTAGAGTCATTAGTAGTCTGAGTATGGGAATTCCTACCTCAAAAAATGGTATATTATTATGGAGATGCTTGATTGTTTGCAGGTTCCCAACCGATGTTATCCTTGTACTCGACACACATTCTACAAAGTATTTCAACTATCACATGTTCCCTCTTCATACTTTGGGGGAAATTATCTTATACATTATTTTGGTCACCTTGTGGTCAACTGATGATATGTGTATGACTTACTCCTATGTTCCCTGAAGCTACTAAATAAATGAGACTTTCTCCATGAGAAATTGAATCATCTTTATTTTCTTAAGAAACCTATCAAAGGAGATCGTTACACCTTGCTAAATGCTTGGGATGCGACAATGCTTAATCATTGCATGCTACACCAAAATGGAATGTGACATCACCACAGGCTGCCTGTTCTTAGGGTGCGACGATGCTCAAACAAGGGAACACGGTGAAATTCTCGAAAGTTCTACAATAGAATCTTCTAGAAGATGAGGTGGCCTCCAATCTGTTTGGATCTTACTTGCTTCTCCGATTTAGTGGGATCATCCTAATCTCCTCATCCATCCCTCTTCACTCTATATAAAGAGGGATCTCTCATGGGAAAGGCTAGGATTGCTTATGCATGAAGAATTCTGTTGAATATTGTACTTGTGATATGATTTCTTTATCTTTCCAAGTCATGTTGTGAATACTTGTCATCAAAAGCATTGGAGCAAAGGTGTGTGTGTTCAAGTAAAGGGCTATTGGAAGGGACATTGCAACATCAAGACATAGGTTTTATTCTCCACTTTCATCAATATAATGTAGTAATACATTTCTTCCCTATAAAAGTGTCTCCATTTTTATTGTATAACTCCATGATCTTATGCATAGGATTCATTGGAATATATATATCATTTCTCTCTCTCTTTGTTGGTTTTTTCTTCTTAACAGGTTCAACATCTCACAAATCAAAAGGTAGAGAAAGGACGACACTAGAAAGGATTAATTGACATTTAAATGATATGTCATTTATCTCTCATCGAACCATTTTATATAATAATGAAATCTAAGGAGAGACTTGTATTCTTCTCTATTTTGTTCTAATTTATTGTTGAAATTAGGGAGATTAGTTTGTGTCCACACTTACCGATTTGTCTGATAACACCAAGCAACGTGATGGCTGCTCGATGTTTTGTATTAGAAGGAAAGGAGACTCCATCATTTATGCAAATGTTTCTTTCTATCCTAAAAGGGGTTACTCTTTCATATCCTATTCTAAAAAATTGGATGATGTATCCTTTAATGGGGGCTTGGCTATGAATCCTTCCCCATCCAAATCAGTCGGGAGGAAGTTCTTTCTTTTTCAATCCTAGAAGAAATTAGTTATGGACATTTGAAAGGGAAATAAAACTATCATTTGTAGGGCCATTG
Source organism: Picea mariana (assembly GCA_032191745.1). Lineage (NCBI taxonomy): Eukaryota > Viridiplantae > Streptophyta > Pinopsida > Pinales > Pinaceae > Picea > Picea mariana. The sequence goes on from JASDQU010100896.1 coordinate 189,659, forward strand.
GAGCATAAGTATACCAAAACAAGCCTCCTCCATGATTTTTGTTTCATTCAATGTCAGATGGTTAGGGCGTGCCCACAAAAAATTATCCCTCAAAAGGATCGTCTAGAGTCCCAGTTTAGACACTATTATTTTTTAAGAGATGATGTTTGAAGGATATAAATCCATTTCAATTTTGGAGCATTGGCTTCCAAAGTGGTCTTTTTGTGCGGTAGACACAGTAGGAATGTCCAGTGGTATGGTTTTAGGATGGAGCCTCTCTTATAGAGATATATGCTCTGCTATGTACCAGTCCTCCATAGTGGTCAAGTTGGAGCTCAAGGATTTTGGACAAACAGTTTCGGTGGTAAATATATATGGTCCCTTTATAGATAAGATAAATTTTTGGGAAGGTGTCACAGGGTCAAGATTCTTTTACAAGCCCCTTCTTCTTCTTCTTCGAGGTGATTTAAGTTTCACACTCTCCTTGAGATAGGTGTGTGGGGAAAATCCTTGTCAGGACCCCCAAAGTGGTTTATTTTCCTATTTTTTGGAAAAGTAGGGCCTATTCAATGTGGAGCCAGTTAAGTTAGATCCTACCTAGAGGAATGGTCGTTCAAGGCCAAATGCAGTTTCTAAACACCTTGACGAGTTTCTCATCTCTGATCAGATATTGAACTCAGGTTTATTACTCAAAGCATGTATCTCCTCTGGTGGAGATTCAAACCATTTTCCAAGAACTTTTAAGTTTGAATTTAGGGAAATAATGCCTCTGTCTCCCCTCAAGTTCAACCTAGTATGGTTTTTGGAGAAGGATTTTTGGGCTTTGATAATAGTTGTTTGGGTTCACCTTTCTTCTACTCATGACACCCCTTTCATGTGAATATTTATAGACAGCTTAGCTTTAGTTAAGGTGACTATCAAGCAATGGTTCCTTGTATTCTCCTCTAAATCAAGGGTTGATATGATTAATACAAAAGGGGAAATTTATCAGTTGTAAAGGGACCTCTCCAACTATTCCCATTCTACCTCTAAACTCTCCCTTGTTCATGCCTTTGAAGCCAGACACCACTCTATTCTAGAAAATGAAGAGAAAACCTAGTGTTTAAAGAGAAGGGCCATATTGATAAGGGAGGGAGACCATAATTCAAAGTTTTTTCATCAATATGAAAATTATCGCAAATTAAACAATACTATTTGGGAGGTAGAATAGTCAGATGGATCCTTGGAAATATTATTCATTGAAAAGGATGACGCTGGAATGCGTCACTTTTCAAATATTTTCCAAGAGCCTTCAAGGAGCCCTATCGAAGAGATTTTGGTATTGGTTTCCAAGTTATCTCATGTTTTTACTGACGAAATGAATAGATCTCTCATTGAATAAGTTTCAAAATTGGAAATTCATGATGTTCTTTGCTCCATGAAAAAAGGAAAGAGCCCCGGTCTGGATTGGTTTAATGTGGAGTTCTACACTAGGTTCTATGATTTAATCAAACAATTTGTTAAAAGTTGTAAGGGAGTCCCAATATTCCGGAAAATTTATAGGATATTTCAATTCAATGTTCATTGCTTTAATCCATAAAAATCAAGATGGCAAATCATTTGGGGACTATAGGTCTTTCTCCTGCTGTAATTTGATTTACAAGATTATGGCCAAATTTATTGCTAAAATATTAAATCCTGTCTTTAGTGAGTTCATATCTAAAAATCAATTTGGTTTTTTTAGAAATGGGAAGATTCATGATGTTTTTGTTGTTTCTCAATAAGCCCTTCATTCCATTAAATCCTCAAATCAAGAAGCAACAATGTTAAGGTTTGATTTGTTCAAATCCTATGATTGTGTGTTAAGCCCTAATATTGGCTCATTACCCCTTAATTGGGGAATATTACATTAGTAATGTTATTTTATTTATGTCGGATTTATTCCATTAGTTGTAATTATACCTCCTAGTCTCCTATATATACCAAGGAGACATTTGCATTTGGAATCATCTTGGAATTGTACATTTATGTGGGAATAAGGAGGCTGCCCCCTTGAAGAGGCTTATTATCTAAATTTCTCTGTTTTTCAGGGCGTTGATTACTTATTTTGAGGTTTTTATAGGCTATATTGATATTTGATTCTTAACATATGGTATCAGAGCTCAAGGTCTTGGGGTTTTGCCACTACATTTGAGACACCTTGGCATTTTCGCTATAACATTGTTTATACAATGTTTTAGAAGGAACGACTTCGAGGATATTTAGTAGATGGACCAAGGTACGTTGGGTTAACATTTTAGCTCCTGAGGCCTTATAATTTCAGATATACAACATGTGCAAGATAGGGTTCTGGAATAATCCCGAACTGAGTCATTGCAGAATTTTCACTATAAATTTGTTTCTATAACGTTTTAGACCATGAAAACCAAAGGATATTCATTGAAATTAGTAAGGTATTTGTGGTAAAACGTTCATCTTCTGGGTCATCTTAAATTTTTAGATACACCTTGTGGAAGATAGGGTATCTGATTAGTCCTATTGACTAGTCTCAAGACGGTGTTATAGGTAAAACAATCATAACTTATTCTTAGAGTATCCAAATTGAGTGAGAATGGTTGCATTGGATAGTGGACAGTTTGTAGTATTTCTGGTATGAGTTTCAGAATTTAATATTAATTATTTTGTGTGGGGAATGCTATACAAGTGACATATCCTGGAAAGGCCAAAAATCAACAAGTTGTGGGGAAGTTACCGTAAATTCCACTTGGCACATCCAATTTTGACCAGACCTATGGAATTGTAGAGAATAAATATCAAAGAACTACAAAAATTAAAGTTTCATACCCAGAAGGGCCGAAACTTTGGAGATACAATAGAAGAAATAATGTCTAGTAGAACCACCTCAAAATCAAGGTTCAAAAGTGATACTTGGCCAACATGCCACCCAAAAAGGGAACTTCTACACCAAATAAGCCTCCAAATAATCCTACATGAACTCTTGATGAAGGTGACGAAATGCATAGGGACATAAATGATTTAGAAAAGAAGATAGTAACAAAAGATGAACTACAAGAGATGATGGAGGGTTTAAAAGGGGAGATCATGGAAGGATTGAAAAATTTCATAATAGAGAGGACACCTGAAAGTGAAAATGTATCCCATGAAATTCATGATGAGGACACAAGGAAGGTGAATCAAGAATGGAGAAATTCCAACTTTGGGTTGAAGACCAACCATGTTCCTAAGATTGATATGAGGAAGTTTGATGGCAAGGACCCAATCACATGGATACTTTAGATGGAGCAATTATTTGATCTACATAATGTGTCACATACAAAAACGGTACATATTTCTTCTTTATATTTAGAACCCAATCAATTTGTATGGTATCGATGGATTTTTTCTCGCAAATCACTCATCACTTGGACAGTTTTCACGGAAGAAATGATAGCACACTATGAGGATACAAGGAACAATACCTTCTTTAGCCAATTGATAAATCACAAGCAAAAGGGTTCAGTTATAGAGCACATTGAGAACTTCCAAAGATCAAATATAAAGGTAACATATATTCTATATGAGCACTTGATTGATGTATACATAAGAACTTTAAAGGATAACATTCAACATGAGGTTCACCTTTGGGAACCCAAATCATGGGAGAATGCATTTAAGGTAGCAAGAAATGTTGAAAGTAAAAATATGGCTATGGCTACAAGAAGGACCAATCCCAACATCTATAGAAGAAATAATGCTCCTTCTTCTAAAAAACCTCAACCTACAAGGTTGACACCTCAACAATTGGAGGAAAGAAATGCAAAAGGTTTATGCTTTAATTGTGACAACAAGTATAGTAAGGGACATAAGTGTGGTGAGAAGAAATTATTCTACATAGATTGTGAAGAGGAAGAAGAACAAGAACAAGAACCATCTCAAGATGAAAACATAGAAGCAATTTCATCTAAAGAGTTGACTCCCACAATATCGTGTAATGCATTGGCTAGAATTAGCACTACTCAAACCCTTAAGATCAAAGGATACATCAAAAAGAAAAAGGTAATAGTCCTAATTGATTTTGGCAGTACTCATAGTTTCATTCACTATAAATTAGCCAAAGCTCTCAATTGCTTTGCATATCCAACGCCAGAGTTTCAAGTAATGATTGCAGATGGAGGAAATATCCATTGCTCAAGAAAATGAAATAAGATCAATCTTACTATGGGGGAATATGTAATGAATAGTCCAATGATTTCTATACCCATGGGTGGTGCTGATGTTGTACTAGGAATCTGTAACACACCCACTACGAAAATAAAAATTTTCGTCGATTCTTTGAGGATCAAAATCCCCAAAATACTCAAGGGGGCCTAGCATTAACTAGTTTCTCATATGTTCACCTCCATGTGGTTGTGGGTCACGACTACGGGCTAAACCAGTATGGCGTCTCTTTGCACTTTGCAACTCAGTGCTACCAGAACATCGAGTCTTTCGACTCTACAAACCATGAAGCTTGAAACAACGAAACGTCAAACCCCGACAGGGCTAGCGAATGGCAAGTTTCCCTCCAAAGGGAGATCAATGGCCGTAAGCCTCCCTTGATTCAACGGTATGGATCCTTCCGAGGTTTTGGTATTTGGGAGTTCGAAATGCAATGACTTCAAGACTCTTTGTCATTCAAATCTCTGAATTTCGTTATGGGAATTCATGTAAGAGATCGACAGCTCTTAAGAGTGTGGATCCAACAGTCCATGGGATTTCAGGACTTTTCCCTGAACTCTGACCACTCACCACGTGTCTCCTTTGAAGGACGGTCTAGATTCCTTCAAGAATTCTCTTTTCTATTACCAAGCACGTCGAGAGTTCGGGTATCGAGATTTCGTGATTTGTGAAGGAAAGGTTTCTTGCCCTTTGGTTTTCCAGATGTCGAAATGCCGAAATGTCGACCGGCAGCCACGTGTCCCTCCTATGGAAAATGACGACCCTCATCCAAGATCAATGGTCAGGATCTTTTTGGGATGATCAATGGTCATGATCAAATCCCAACTTTCCTTAATCTCATTCACACCTCACGCCATTTCAGTGTTTCGATGATAGCGATTTTGTGACTTGCGAAGACAAGGGTTCTTTCCCTTTGGTTTCCTAGGTGCCAAAATGCTGAAGCACTTACCAACAGCCACATGTACTCTATAGATGGATGGTCTAGGTACTTCCATGGACCATGGGGATCTATGGTCCTGATTCCTTCATCTCTTGCAAGGGTACAAAGTGTCATGACATTAAGGTCTGCGTCTCTTCCTCAAATCTAATAGTCATTACAGACCTTGGAAACTTCGAGAGGATCACATTCGTGCATTGCTTGCAAAGGTAGAGAGGGGTCAAGGTACTATAATCCATGTTCCTTCCCCACATATAACGGTTTTTACTGACCTTGGATCCTCCGAAAGGATCTCGCGACATGTGGCCTCCCTTAATCAGACGGACCAAATCTATTTCAGGATTTCCACCATGGAGTGTCCCAAACTCGTGTCATCAGGACTCCTGAATTCTTGAAATCTGAAACCCCTATACCGACTCTTCTTTCGAAACTTTCTCCCCTATTTATGAGGGCTTAACCCTCATGTATCTCCTGACAGATCCATTATCTGTCGGGTTTTCTAACTAAGATCTGACGGTTCAGATCATCCCACACTATGCACTCTCCCACTGCTCCCTGGACATGGAAAAACCAATGGTCCAGATACTCTCACAGACCTTGGGGATCTACGGTCCCGATTTCTTCACTACTCACGAAGATAAAGGAAAAGGATTAAGGCATGTAACGTCCTCATTTCTTCCTCCAACCCAATGGTCATGAATGACCACAGATCTTCTAACGGGATCTTGTCTGTTGATCGAAACCTATGCCTACCTTGATATTTCGAGATTTCAAGAGGATCAGTCTTCCTCGTACAGGGTTACTAAGACTTGCTCCTTCAAATCCTTTTCCAGGTTCTTGGTAAGCTCTCCAAGAAGGGTATCTCTGTGGGCAGGTCTATTCCAGGTATTCCTGGGGACGAATAAGGACATAGATCTCCCAAAAGTAGACTTGAGGTCCAAATTAATACAATATGCGTATATATATACAAATCTATCTATAACATAAGCCATACATGGTGCTTCCAGTAAAAGCATGCAATTACCATTTCTGATCAAAACACTACACCGATAGTCTTATACTCAAACCATTCACAAATTGCATAGACTATGAGCATACATGTCAGCATATAAATTTCAAGATGCAACATGTAAACACTTATCAGAAATAACACCGGATGTGACTGCAATTGCTGAGAGGGGTGCTCATTTCCACCCAACCATAGGCTCAGTGACTCCCAATGGATTTACCACTAGCCACCCCCGATCTGAGACCACGATGCTACAAGACTGCGTCTCTATTTGCCAGTGACCGAGAACGAAGGTTACTCTCCTTCTTCTCTTCTATCACTCACTCTGTATTTTTCCAGAGTTCTCTTCCTCTTTCCCTCGTGTTTGCCCTTGATCGCCCACACTTCCTGCCTTTTTTCTGTTCGACGAGGTTGTGTGTGGAATGATTTTCCTCATAGTGGTCAGGTCTGAGGACTCTACATATGGGTAGTTCACCCCCATCCCTCATTACTCATGAGGAGACCTTTACCTACCAATCCTGATGAGTCATTTAATTCAGGGCCATCGAGTCACTCTTGGTTCTCCGAGCCAGTGAAGTCCAAATACGGTATTGGTTTCGATGGAGGTTAATGCCACCATTCCAGGTGCCTTCCACCACCTTTCTCTAGCTATCGTGGTCTCTTTTTCAACATATCCCCTCTTAGCAGTCCTACAATATATATATATATATATATATATATATATATATATATATATATATATATATATATATATATATATTCATAATATTATTCACATTCATCGACCTTTTTTCACAAGGTCCATTCACCTCACACATTCACATTTTTGGGTTTTCCACAGCTCTTGGCCGGTATAGTTATTTTTACAAACTAGGGGAAACGGGGTGTTGCAATTCCCTCCCCCTTAAAGGAACATCATCCTCAATGTTCTTATATATCAACATGACATGCATGTACAGAAGTAAACAAAATCAGCTATGCTTGTCTCATGGCATCCTCCATTTCCCATGTAGCCTCATCTGGGTGAAAATGTCTCCATTGCACCTTGACCTGTGCAATGGTTCGGTTCCAAATCGGGGTTTCCTTTCTGTCCAGTATGCATTGGGGTTCTGGTAGAAATTCTCCCTTCGGTTCCACCTGGATCATAGAACAGTCAATTATATTATTAGCATCATGTACACATTTCTTCAGTAATGAAACATGGAAAACATTATGTGCTTTTATTGTGGAAGGAAGTGCTAGTCTATAGGCTACAGGTCCCACTCTATCTAGAACCTCAAAGGGTCCACAATACCGAGGTGCCAACTTGGCACAAGATCCCATTTTCAGGGAACTCTTCCTGGGCCTAACTCTGAGATATACATGATCTCCCGCTTTGAACTCTCTTGGAGTTCTTTTTTGGTCGGCATAACTTTTCTGTCGGTTCTGAGCGACCTTCAGGTTTTGTTTTGTCTGAGTCACCTGTTGTTCCATTTCTTTCAACATGTCAAGTCCAAAAGAAATACTTTTTACGGGATTACTCTAGCTCTCTGGAGTGTTACACAGTCTACCATAGAGGACTTCGAAGGGACTCATCGTTAAGGATGCTTGGTAGTCATTGTTATAGGAAAATTCTACCAGTGGCAGGTAGTCTTCCCACTTCTTGGGTTGATGCATTACATGCATTCTTAGCATGTCTTCAGGTATTTGATTCACTCTTTCTGTCTGTCCATTAGTTTGAGGGTGATAGGTGGTGCTAAACAACAACTTGGTCTCTAAACCAGCCATCAGTGACTTCCAAAAGTTGGAAGTAAATTTCGTATCTCTATCATACACGATCTCTTTCGGCATACCATGCAGTCTGAATATCTCTTTCATGAATACCTGGGCGATATCGATTGCTTTGCAAGTTGATTTGAGAGGGATGAAATGAGAATACTTGCTCAATTTATCCACCACTACCATAATGACGTCGTTCTGTTTGGTTGAGGTTGGTAATCCAGTGATGAAATCCATGGAGATGGTTTCCCATTTCCATTMTGGGATTGGTAAAGGTTGCAATAATACTGCTGGGTGTCGATGTTCCGCTTTAACCTGCTGGCACTCTATGCATTTGGCTAAGTACTCGGCTATGTCTTTCTTCAATCCAGGCCAATAAAATTATTTCCTGGTGGCAGTGATCATTTTTTGGTATCCTGGATGACCAGTATAGGGTCTTTTATGTAGTTCATCCATAATGAACCTCTTCAAGTCGATACAATTTGGAATATACAGTCTATTTATGTAAGTGAGCAGACCTCCTTTGGTCATCTGGTAGCCTTCATATTTTACCCCGGTGGGCTCTTGTTGTAGGTATGAGGTCACGGTCTGGACAAATGGATCTGTCTTTTATGAATTTCTGACTCTTTCTTTGACATCTGTCTCACAGGTGCTCACCACTGCCAGGTGAATTGTTTTCATACTTTTGTTAAGGCCATCGGCCACCCTATTTTCCTTTCCTTTAATGTGTTTGATATCGAAATCAAACTCGCTAATGAGGGCCATCCACCTAGCTTGTCTAGCATTAAGCTTTGGTTTATCAAACAGGTATTGCAATCCATAGTGATCTGTCATAAGTACAAAGTTTCTTCACAAGAGGTAATGCCTCCACATTTTCAAGGCATGCACTATGGCAACCAGCTCTAGATCATGGGTCACATAGTTGAGTTCATGCTCGTTCAATTTTCAAGATTCATAGAAGATCACACTTCCTTTCTACATAAGGAATCCTCCGAGCCCTTCCTTACAGGCATATGTGCACACGAGGAAGTCAGCTTCTGGATTGGCGATTTTCATCATGGGTGCATGGGTCAGTAGATGTTTTAGGGTTTGAAATCTTTCTTCACATTTCTGTGTCCATAGGAATTTCGTCCCCTTCTTCTGGAGGGTAGTGATTGGACAACCAATCTTGGAGAATCCTTTTATAAATCTCCTATAGTATCCTGCTAGTCCCATAAAGGATCTGATGTCTGAAACATCCTTTGGGGTAGGCCATTCCATGATAGGCCTGATTTTGTCAGGGTCTACCGCTACTCCTTCTTCAGAGAGAACATGACTTAAGTAATGTATTTTCTTCTGGAAGAATTCACATTTCCTGAATTTGGCATAGAGTTGATGTTCTCTTAGCACTTGCAGCACAAGTCTAAGATGCTCTTCATGCTCTTTTCTGTTCTGGAGTAAATTAATATATCGTGAATAAAAACAAGCACAAATTTGTCTATGAACTTGCTAAGTACATTGTTCATCAAGCACATAAAAGTGGCAGGGGAATTGGTCAACCCAAATGGCACCACCACAAACTCATAGTTACCATACCTCGTTTGGAAGGAAGTTTTATGGATGTCTTCACCCTTGATTTGGACTTGATGGTATCCCGACCTCAAATCGATCTTTGAGAAAATAGACACACCCCGCAATTAATCGAACAGGTCATCGATCCTGGGCAAGGGGTACTTGTTCTTTATGGTTACCTTATTGAGTTTCCTATAATCTATACACAGTCTAAGGGTACCATCCTTCTTTTTCATGAACAGGACTAGTGCTCCCCATGGAGACATGCTGGGTTGAATATAGCCTTTATCCATCATTTATTTTAATTGCAACTTGAGTTCGAATAACTCGGGTGTGATCATCAGGTAGGGTGTCCTAGACACCGGTACCACTCCTAGTGCAAGTTATATCGAGAAGTCAATGTCCCTTCTCAGAGGTAAACCCGGTACCTCTTTCAGAAACACATCTCTATATTTTCTCAAGATAGGGTGATCGTCAGGGCTTGGTTTGTCACCATCGATTGTTTTCAACACCTGTATTGCATATAGGGGACATCCCTTTCGGCAATACTTTCTCATTTGCAGAGATGATATTTGTCTCACCGAGACAAGTTTTTAGATCCCTTGAAGGGTTATCCTCTTCCCTTTCTTACTTACACATTCTAAGGTTTTATGGTAACAGTCCAATCTGGCTTTATGGGCGGCCATCCAATCCATACCAATCAATAGGTCATACGATCCTAGGGGTAATATGTTAAGGGTCGTTTGGGTGGGGAATTCACCCAACATTATTTGGCAGGCTGGTATGACCTCTGCTATCCTTCTTTTGGTGCCAGTGGCTAACTATACCAACCATGGCTTGGTATGTTTTTGTGGATGTATTTTACACTTGTCAATAGCTTTAGGGGCTATGTAACTCAAATTTGAACCAGGGCCAATTAAAATAGACACTAGATGGTTAGAAATCATACCTTCTATTTCCACTATTGAAGCTTGGTGGTCGACTTGGTTATTATCCAAGGCTGCATAAATTTGTGGCACACTCCTGGCCACATCATTGAAGGTTGTAGTTTCTTGGATGTTATCAATCCTCCGACTATTCTATTGTCGGTGTGGACAGTCTCTCAATAGATGTTCTTCCCCGCAACCCCAACATTTCAAAGGTTCTCTCTTTGGGTTATCAGTCTTCACTGATATGGGTCCAGAAGTTTTATTTCCACTCAAGGAGGGAAAATTCTATTGGTGCATACTTTGGGTTGGGAAGCTCATTCTTGGGTTCTTCTTGTAGTTCTTAAATTCTGGGGATTTAATTCCCTTTTTCTGAAATCTTGAGCTATTCTTCTGCTTCCATCCTCCATGAGGTTCTACTCGATGTACAAACTGTTCATGACAATATGTTGCCTTTCAAATAGTTCCTTTTAGAGTCTTTGTCTCATCAAATTCAATTCTATTCCGATAGTCCTTAGGTAGTCCACTAATGAAGTGTTGCACCTTTGCCTTTTCTGCCTTGATATAGGGTACATACCTCAACAAATCGACGAATTTGTTGACATAATCTTCTATAGTAAGTTGTCCCACTTTGAGGTCATAAAACTCTTTAGTATTTTCGTCAAAATATTTTTCCGACAGATACTTCTTCTGGAAGTACTTCTCAAATCGTTCCCAAGACAGGTCCTCTTCGTGAACCCCTTTCACGTTCTTAAGGTCTTCCCACCAAATGGAATCCTTTCCATTCAAGTTGAAGGTGGCTGATCGAGCCTTCATATTTTTTGAAAAGTCATGGACTCTGAAATACTTCTTTAGTCCAAGAAGCTAGGCCTCTTCTTCCTCTCCCTTCTTTATTTCACCGTCGAACGAGGGTGGTTTGGCCTTTCTGAATTCTTCAAATTTTTGACCTTTGGAAGATTTTTGCTTCTTCTGTTTTCTTCGGGGATAGGAACTGGTTCTACTGCTAGAAGATCCCTTTGAATTTCCAACTTACTTCTCAGAGGAATCATCCGACGCTTGTCCTTTACCTTTGGGGTGGACCTTTTTCAAGGTTCTCCTCTCAGTGTGGCCACTGATATGACCATGTTTATGAGTTTTAGGTTCATGCTGCATTTGTCTTTGTAGATCAGATAAACTCTGTAGTAAAACTATGTTAATTTATGTTTGCTTTTCTTGTTCTTTCATCATCCTTTCATTGTCAGCCTTGCAGCTTTGTAATTCGACCATGAGACTCCTCACAGTCTTAGCTAGATCTAGAGGGGTCCCTACTGCCCTTCTTTCGTCAAAATCTTCGTCTCTATTGTGGGAGACCTCTCCCACTTCATGGTGAGTCACCATACTATGTGTTGATAATTTCCCGCAGTTGATCTTTCGCTTGTGTGCAAAGAAAAACACTGGTTGTTAGTCAATAGTTAAATACATTTTTATAACCCGTGCAAACTTCATATTTCTTTCACATGCATACACAGTCAGGTTTTCATTTCAGATTTTGACCCTTTTGAATTAAGAGGGTTAAGATACAGGGTTACTGTTTTTAAGAGCGTTCCGAACGAAACTTCTGCACAAATCGTTCATGATCCCAAGCAGGTTGAGTGTTGTAACCATGCTCTGATACCAATTTGTAACACACGCACTATGAAAATGAAAATTTTTGTCGATTCTTCGAGGATCAAAATCCCCGAAATACTCATGGGGGCCTAGCATCAGCTAGTTCCTCATATTTTCATCTCTATGTGGTTGTGGGTCATGACTACGGGCCGAACCAGTACGATGTCTCTTCGCACTTCGCAACTCAGTGCTACCAGAACATCGAGTCTTTTGAATCTGAAAACCATGAAGCTTGAAACAATGAAACGCCGAACCCCGACAGGGCTAGTGAATGGCAAGTTTCCCTTTAAAGGGAGATCGATGGCCATAAGCCTCCCCTAATTCAATGGTATGGATCCTTCCAGGGTTTCAGTATTCAAGAGATCGAAATGCAACGACTCCAAGACTCTTTGTCATTCAAATATCTGAATTCCATTATGGGAATTCGTGTAAGAGATCAACGGCTCTTAAGAGTGTGGATCTAACAGTCCACAAGATTTTGGGACTTTTCTCTGAACTATGACCGCTCACCACGCGTCTCCTTTGATGGATGGTCTATATTCCTTCAGGACTTATCTTTTCTATTACCAAGCATGTCGGGAGTTTGGGTATCGGGATTTCACGATTTGTGAAGGCAAGGTTTCTTGCCCTTTGGTTTCCCGGATGCCAAAACATCGAAACGTCGACCAACAACCACGTGTCCCTCCGATGGACGGAGGTGACCTTCAGCCAAGATCAATGGTCGGGATATTTTGGGGATGATCAACGGCCATGATCAAATCCATGCTTTCCTTAATCTCATTCACACCTCACGCCATTTTGGAGTTTCGATGATCAGGATTTCGCGACTTGCGAAGACAAGGGTTCTTGGCCTTTGGTTTCCTGGGTGCCAAAACACCGAAGTGCTTACCAGCAGCCATGTGTACTCTATAGATGGATAGTCCAAGTACTTCCATGGACCATGGGGATCTACGGTCCCGATTCCTTCATCTCTTGCAAGTGTAAAAAGGGTCACAGAATTAAGGTCTGCGTCTCTTCCTCAAATCTAACGGTCATTACAAACCTTGGAAACTTCGAGAGGATCACGTTCGTGCATTGATTGCAAAGGTGGAGAGGGGTCAAGGTACTATCGTCCATGTTCCTTCCACACATATAATGGTTGTTACCGACCTTACATCCTACGAAAGGATCTCGTGACACGTGGCCTCCCTTAATCAGATGGACCAGATCTATTTCAGGATTTCCACCATGGAGTGTCCCGATCTCTTGTCATCAGGTCTCCCAAATTCTCGAAATCCGAAACCCCGATACCAACTCTTCTTTCGGGAATTTCACCCCTGTGCACAAGGGCTTAACCCTCATGTATATTCTGACAGATCGATCGGTTGTCGGGTTTTCTAACTAAGATCTGATGGTTCAGATCGTCCCACGCTATGCACTCTCCCACTGCTCCCTGGAAGTGGAAAAATCAATGGTCCAGATACTCTCACGGACCTTGGGGATCTGTTATTGGATAAATCCGTAAGTGCAGACACAAACCGATATCCCTAGATCCACCTGGATCTAGAACAAAGAAAGACATAATGATACTCTTTCCCTAGATTTTAACTATTGAATGTACTAGGAGACACGATTAAAGAACATACCTTATGATTGATTCCTTTGGTCTTTGTTTCTCCTTCTTCACTCCAGTGCTCTCGTACAGTCAAGATCAAAACAATACAAACCAACTGAAGTGAAGAAAGCACAATCTATTCAACAGTCAATCTATGTATATGATCAAGGAGTTATACAATAAAGTAAAACTAACTTTATGGGAAAGGGACACATTACTGTATCATATTGATGGAAAGTAAAGATTACAACCTGAGCCTTGATGTTGCAAACTTCCTTTCGATGGCCCTTAGCTCTGACACACACACTTGCTCACTTTCATGAAGAATATCAACCACCTTTGATAAACTTGTTGGAGTTCCCAAGCTGCTATAGCTTCAGTCCTTCATACAATCTTTCACCAATTCTCCAATGTCTCACTTAACCTTGTTTGCTTCTAACCTTTTCCATAAGAATCCCCTCAATATATAGGAGAGAATGAATTAGTTACTTGGATAAGAATGATCCAAAAATATCAGGAAATCCAGTACTTAGATAACCATTAGAATGCCATCTCATCCTTCTACAGGATTCCCTTCTAGAAGCTTCGATAATTCATCTTTTTTCCTTCTTTAGAAAGAGTTTGCACCCTAGTAGTTAAACATAGTGTGAACTTCTCACACTCTAGCTTAAGGCAGCCTGCGAGAATCATGCATTCTCGCAGGCAAATGTATTGGAAGCCTGTGAACCTTCCTCCAAAATGTGATTTTTTAAAAGAGATGAAAGTAACTTTTCTCAGGAGAAAGTTCTTAATGAAGAGCTTGACTACACCATCATTAATACATCATCATGACGACCAAAATTATGGGTAACAGAGTGCCCCCCAAAGTATGAGGTTGGAACTAGTGACAGTCGATAGACTTTGTAATCTGCATGTGTGTGTCGAGAACCAGGAGCACATCTAATCGGAAACCTGCAAACACCCAAGCATCTGAAGAATATCATACATACCAATTCTAAGGTAGGAATTCCCATACTCATATCATAGATTGATAACATGATAGATAAAGGTCATGGCCACCAATCATACACTGTGGATCCATGCCGTCAAAATATAGCATAGCCACCTGAATACACTGTGGATCTATGCGAGAAATTTCGAATCAAGACAACATAGCCACGAAACATACACAGTGGATATATGTGTCGCAAATTACACATACTCCATCGCAACCTGGATCACAAACATAATATCCAGGGTCTTCAATCTCGTTGCCCAAAGTATGAATCTAACCATGTGATTACATGTGTTGAAGTCAAACATGGCAGAAACCACTTGATTACCGATCATTGATGAGACCATTAACAAGTGCGAGGGAAATCACCATTGATGTCAATGACTCCCAAGGTACTATAGTACAATCCATCGACTGTGAATAAATGAGTTGATGTTGAACATCCGATGGAATCTTTTGATCAGGAGTCAATGATGTAAACTTACTGCCGAAAGCGAGGAAACTTGCCATTGAGGCATGCAAGCTCCAAGGTACTAAATAATTTCTAAGTCTTGATTCCAGATAATGAGCTGAAGTCGACGGAACAAAAATCGTTACAGGAGGGCCTTAAAGTATCCCCCATCAATGACATGAAATGAGTAACATAGTTTGAAGGTGAAATAGAGCATGTTGCAAATTGGACTGGACACAGGGAAGGCCGACACGAAGAGAATGGAAAATTGCAGATGGCCAACTCAATATAGGTTTCATATGGACTTCTCTTGAACATATGAATGACACAACCAATGATTTGGCAGCATTGACTCAAAGATGACATAAGAATGACCTTGTAATCAATTGAAAGAGAGACAAATGAATTTCCCAAACCGACTTCAAATGATGAATAGGGGGTGTCATGTTCAAGAGCGACACTTACTGCCAATCAATACGAATATGAAACATATCCCTTTCCAAAATTCCCCCCCACCATTTCTGGAAAGTACCTATTTATTTTTACGCAAGCTTGAGGAGGATAACATATGCTTGTTGATATAAGCTCATCCTTCGGACGATTCCCTCAGAGTATATTTAACGAACCCTAAGAAGGAGTGGTTCGGTCCCATCATGGGTCTGTCAATGTTTGTTTAACGAGTCTAGAGATAGTAAACTCGAAGGTTTTTCAAGATTATAGAGTTTGGAAAAACACTTAAAAGAGAACTCTCTCAGTCCCTTTTTCGTAAAATAGTTTGGACGAGACCAAAAAAGAGAGAAATTATTGCTCACTAGACGCGTACTTCAAACACTTTATCGAGCGTGAAAATAGAAAGGTCGCTCGACGATCTTTTCATGTTTAGAGAGTCTGAAAAGATCTTAAAGAGAACTCTAGGGGGGTTCCTTTTTCGTATAACCTTGTTGAGCCCAAAAAAGTGATAAAACTATGCTCAATCATGTTCTTATGTTTTTCACGAGCACAAGAATGGACAAAAACGACGCTCGAGGTTTTATGTAAAAACCATGAAAAACAATAAAAAACAAACCATAGCGAAGAAAAATATGTCCATATCCTTGTATGTAATCATCAATGTTATTATGCCTGCAAGTCATCACACTCATCTTGATATTAGGGATTAGGTTTAAACAATAAATAAGCATAAAAACCCAAAATGACATAGTAAAAAGTAAATCAAATGAGTAAATAATCATTTTTACCATACCATTTCACATTTCCACTATTGAGCTCCAAAACCCCCTTTTTACCCTCCGAATTTGGCATCTTTTTGCGGGAGCTATAAGAGATCATTCAACAAGCCGTCTGCAGCATTAAGGTAAGCTCTTCATCCTTGTCATTTTCATGGTTTAAGTTTTTGATATAATTGGTTAATTTTTTAAATTCAAGTTGTTTTCTGAACCCTACATGCGCATAGGCAGTCTCGTAGGCAGCCCATATGGGGCCTACGAGAATGATGCGTTCTCACAGGTGAGACATGAGTCACCTACGAGGTGTTCGCATTGTGCAAATGAGGCACCTGTGAGAACCGCAGAACCCAATTTTTTTTTTTAATTTTTAGCCAAATGAAAAAACTCTAAATCATGAAAAAGCTATTAATCCTCCTTTTATGTTTCTTGTGCAGATAAATAGCCATAAACATGGTGCTTGAGTGGCGTGAAAGAGAACATGAGGAGGATAATGTAATGGCTGAGAATCATCCTCCTACCATAACTGCATTGAGAGATTGTGGGCTTTTGAAATACTTCCGCATCCCGGGCATGAGGGCCCAAGTCAGACTACTAGAGTACCTGGTCCGTATGTGGGACCCAGATCAGCAGGTTTTCAATGTAGGAGCTCACACATTGTCCATAGACATTGAGGACGTATACTTTTTGATCGAATTATCCCGATGGGAGTACTATGTCAGCCTGACCGGTAGTAGAGGTAGTGGGCTAAAGATGAGTGAATACTGCAATCAATACTGCGTACCTGAGGCTAAGAGGAAAAAAGGAAAAGTGGCTATCTGGGGGGTACAAGATTTAACTCTCCGCACTATTATTTTTACTATAGCTCGGATGGCCGGGAGTTATGCTCCTCATATGGCATTACAGAGCTACTTCCAGTATGCCATCGAGTGTACTGAGCGTCGAGTATTCAACTGGGCAGATGTTGTGCTTCGCAGTATCAAAAGGCAATTAACCAAATGCAAGCGAGGTGAATTGAAACAATTTGGGTATGGATCTTTGTTAGTGTCCTTCTTCCTCGAGAGGGTCCCCATATTTAGACTACAGGTTGAGTGGAACCTACCGATTCCTAGGGATCCAAGGATGCTTAGATGGTGTCAGCTCATGGCAGGACCAATCGTCAAGTATGACGATATTTTCTTTGATTGACTTCGAAACCAGATGTTGATGGTCGATGACTACGCTTATGCCGGGTTGGATTTTCGAGGAGATCGATATTTAGCACTGCCTGAGGACGCTCAGTGGGGAGACCTCAGTAAGAAGTACATGCATTTTCTCTTTTTAAATACTTTTTGAATTTTTTATCATATTTGAATGGTTTTGTTTTATATATTTATCCAAAGACTAACACAAAATGTTTGTTGATAACACAGATGTTGGACCGTATAGACCTCCTGGCACCTCTCCTATCCAGTGAGGAGGAGAGGTAGCAGTAGTAGCACCATAGTATGCCGAAGATTATCAGGTGGTGGAATAGAATTTAGAGGTCCTAACAATAGACATTCCAGATATGACTCTGGAAGAGGTTCCACGACGCAATCAACGCCACACTGTAGGGGTATCAGCAGCGATGGGTCGACTGCTCCATAGGGTTGCTAGGGCAGTCGCGTGTTACCATGAATGCAATATGTGACGTCTCTTTGTAGAAGCTATGAGCTTCAAATTTTGATATTTTGGTCTTCGGACAAACTTTTTGTAAAAAACAAACTCTTTTGATCATTATATATACAGATGGCTTCTACCGGTTTACTTTATAATGTGTGAATTTTGATGTGTTTAATATATAAATGGTTCAAATGTCTATCTAATACATAATTAGCCAATGCATCTGTTAATGTATTAAGACATCTAGGAATATGTTGATATTCAATGTGATAAAAATAACGTTCCAAGAGGCGAATTCGCAAATACACCCGTAACAAAGTAGGACTTCGAATAGAGTAGATATTACTTAACTGTAGTACTACAAGCTATGAATCAAGTCGCACAACCAAATTATGAATTCCACGTGAGATAGCATCAACCAATAATTCAATAATGGCGCTATACTCTGCAATGTTGTTGGTTGCACGGCTAAGACATACACCTCGTAAAGATATAAGTTCGTTTGTTGGGGCATAGATTGCCCACGCAGCGGAAGCTAGATTTCGAGTACTATGGCTAGCACCATCAGCGAAGCCAATATAGGGTAGTGAAGAATCCGACATCTGACAATCAAACACAACGTCATATAAGGGCAGAAACTAGATAACATCAAAAGCAAACTAAAGTAACACACACAAAGTATGATACATAAAATACAAGTACTTGTGCACAAATGATTTATGCATAGTACTTCTTCAAGTACAACCCATTCCTGGGTTCACTCAAAGGGATACCATCGTAATCGACCAGCTCATATGCTCCTTTTTCCAAAACTCAGCGAACAATATAAGGACCTTGCCACATTGGTTCAAATTTCCCAACTCCTAACGTATCTCGATCCTGTTCATAGAGAAGAACAAGATCACCTTCAGAGAAAACGCGAGGCTTGACATGTTTTTCATACTGCACCTTGACACGTTTCTTCTGGGCTTCTATTACTAGAGTGGTGTCTCGTTGAGTTTCATCTAATCGCATCAAATACAATAGACGTTCTTCTTCAGCAGAAGTATTGGGTAAGAGTTCGACAGCTAGCTTCAGAGAGGGTATCTCACATTCTATAGGAAGAATGGCTTCCACACCATAGACTAATCAAAAGGGTGTAAACCCAGTAGCGGATTTGACAGATGTTCGATATGCCCACAATGCCAAAAACAACATTGTATGCCAGCTTGTTTTATGAATTCCTATCATCCATCGAAGCATAGTTATAAGAATTTTGTTGATTTCTTCGACCTGGCCATTGGCTTGCAGATAATAGGGTGTTGAGTTATCATGATGAAGACCCAACTTTTCCGTAAGTTCAGACATCATAAAATTCCTAAAATGACTACCGTTATCAGTAACGATAGCTTTGGGAACACCAAAACGAGCTATGACATGGTTAAAAAGAAACAACGCTGCAGTCTTTCCAGTATTATCAAATGTCAGCATCACCTTGGCCCATTTTGTAAAGTAATCAATAGCTACAATGATGTAACCATGCCCCCCGGCCGAGCGAGGGTGACATTTCATGAAATCAATGCCCCATTTTGCAAAAGGACCAACTGAGACCACAGGATGAAGAGGAGCAGGATGTGACCGAATTTTCTGATTGTAGGTTTGGCAGGCATGGCATTTTTGAATGACAGTAGTGCAGTCGTTGAACAAGGAAGGCCAAAAATACCCTGCGCGTAGGGTCTTCTGGGCAGTAGCATACCCAGACATATGACCACCACATGCTCCAGAATGGCAGTCATTCAAATCTTTCTCGGCTTCATCAAACGTCAGACAACGTCAAAAAACAGAGTCAATTCCCCGACGGTAAGAGTATCCCCGAGGATAATGTATTGACGAGATTGATAATGGATGCGACGTCGTTCAGTACTAGACAAAGAAGGCCAAAAAGTCTGGGTTTGGAGATATATAATGATATCTCCATACCAAATATCGTCAGTGCCAATAAGGAAAAGAGATTCATCGGGTAATGAATCTACTGCTACAGTTTCCGTGGCAGAGTGAGGAAAATCGCATATTAACTCAACAAAAACTAAGGATTTCTTAGATGTGGCACGATCGAATTCCAAGTCAAACTCCTGGAGTATGACAATCCATTTAGA
Organism: Picea mariana; assembly: GCA_032191745.1. Classification (NCBI taxonomy): domain Eukaryota; kingdom Viridiplantae; phylum Streptophyta; class Pinopsida; order Pinales; family Pinaceae; genus Picea; species Picea mariana. Next base: position 209,704 of record JASDQU010100896.1, read on the forward strand.
GTATTTGCCCCCTAGCAATTGACGTGTCAAAATGTGTTGCATAGGGTTGCAATGAGAAATCACTGTAGTCTTCCTTGAGGAATATAATGCCGAAAGCGTTGAACGGCTTGAACGTCAGCCAAAGCCAATTTTTCAACATGTTGATACTTGATTTCAGTTGATGTGAGACTTTGACTCAAGTAATAAATAACATGTTCATCGTGCACATCATCCTCTTGAATGAGAACCATACCAATGGTATACTTTGAGGCAGGAAGATAAAGAAAATAATCACGACTATAATCAGGAGGAAATAGAAGCGGAGCTCGCGTGAGGGACAACTTCAAAGCCTCAAAAGAATTTTTGGCCACGGTATCCCAAACGAACTCTGAATCTTTCTTTAGTAGTCACGTAAAACCACGAGTAATCTCGGTGTAATTAGAGATGAAACAACAAAGAAAGTTTGCTTTCCCTTGCAAACTTTGCAACTGGCGTAGTGTAGAAGGAGGAGGGAGATTAAGAATCACCTCAACCTTAATAGGATCCACCCGGATCCTGTGACGTGAAATGATAAAACCTAGAAGACGGCCGAATTCTACATAAAAAACGCATTTATGAGGATTTAAACATATATGATAGAACCGACAACGAACGAAAATGGCACGGAGGTGAGTTGTGTGATCGACTCTGCGCATAGAATGAGCTGGTAAATCGTCCAAATAGGGTTGAACGATATGCTTTATATCATGAAAAGCATAAGACATAGCACGTTGAAATGTCACGCCAGCGTTCTTAAGACCGAAGGGGAGTTTCCTATAGGCAAAAGTACCCCAAGGACAAATAAAAGCAGTTTTATGTTGGTCCTCGGGAGCAATGTTAATTTGATTATAGCCGAAGAAACCATCCACGAGAGAGAAGATTTCACTTCCAGCACAGTCATCGACAATCTGGTCGACAAAAGGGGTTGGAAAGTTGTCTTTTATACATGCTTTGTTAATATCCCTATAATCAACACATACACGAATATTGCCACCTTTCTTATCAATTGGAACAGGGTTGGAAACCCATTCTGTCAGAACCACCGGATAAATAAAACCATCTTTGAGAAGTTTTTCAACCTCGAGCTTGATATCCACCGCTTTACGTGGGTGGACTGGATGAAGGCGCTATCGGACAAGTTTAGCTCTGGGGTATGTCTTTATCTCATGTACAACAATAGCAGGATTGATACCTAGCATCTCTTCGTAGCTCCAGGCGAAGATGTCACAAAATTCTTTGAACAGAGATGTATAGGTGACGATTTCATCCGGAGAACAAGAAGCTCCAATATGAACATTTTCAACTATCCTAGGTTTAACGGATATGTCAATGGGAATTGTGGGAGAGATATTACTAAGGTTCCTTTCCGCAAACACATCATGAGTAGATCGAGGAACGTTCGATATGACAACAATGATCGATGAAGTCGAAATCCATTGGTAGTTCTCAAGAGTGTGTTTTTCCAGAAAGAGTATGGAACGATGATGCCGATCGTCCCAAGGGGTGTCCTCCATGAAGGACATGATCATCTCGTCAGTGGGAAAGATGACACGGAAAGGATCGGGAGACAACTCATCAAGAGAGGGGGTAGAAGGTGTTGCTGATTGAATGGCCTGATAAACAGATTCAACCAAACTTAAAGGCATGACGTTGCTGAAACGAGTGTGATATCTAGGGTCAGGAACTATCCAAGGGTCGGAAGACACAGGAAGTTCATGAGGTATGGTGGAGATCATGTTGATAGAAGCAACTGACGGAACGTCGGGCGGTGGAATGGGGAAAGTACCCATTAACGAAGAGTATTTTAAAATGCCTACACCAACATTCTCGTAACCTGGTGGGGTTTTATCTATAAACGACACGTTGCCAATACGAGTATTGGAATTGAAGAAGGAAATTTGGTCAACAGTAACTACCTTTCCTTGATGAGGAAAACGTACGACATGGAAAAGTGTTGACACAACTGCACGCATGGAATCTATCCAGCTACGACCAAGCAGAAGATTATAATCAAGGGGAGCATCAAAAACTTCCACTTCAACTTGGASCGTCTTACCTTCTAGTGTAATGGGCAACGATGGAAGAACACCGTAAGGATTAAAACCAGAGCCAATGAAGTCTTTCAGATTATTTTTTGATTCATTTAAAAGAGGAGAGCCAATGGATTTCCAACAAGAAAAAGACATTACACACGTAGAGGCACCCTCATCGATAACAGTTCTATAAATGTTCTTGTCAGAGACAACAACTTGTATCTGTAACACAACCTGAGGGGGTAACCTTGGAATATGATCATCCAAGTCAAAGACTATTATATTCGTATCGGTTGGGTCAATTCCACCTATAGCTTTCAACAGTGCCTTCCGTTGAGCAGGACAAGATTGAAGGACTTCAAGGGTTGACATCGCTGAAGGTGCCTGAGCCAGATCTTCAACAATGTTGTAGTTCTGGGCCGCACGAGCATGAGGATTGAAAGCCGATTTCCTAACGACACCTTTTGGGGGTGGCCTTAGAACTGTATCAAGGCTCAGTCGTTCAATATGAAGAGGACCTTTTGTAGGTGGATTCAGTGGAGAGGGTGGTACCAAAGCAGGAGGTAAATCGTCAAACTTCTCCTTAGACGAAGAATAATCTTTGGCTCTAGTCGTGAGGGAAACATTGTTTTGCTTAGAATCATCGGTACACATCAAAACATATGATGTCGTAGAAGTAGATGGTTGGTCATGGATGACCAACTGAGCCTATTGTTGAGACGGTAAGGGTTGGGACAAGACTATTAGCGTAGATGGTTTTGGCGTTCCTTGAAGGAAATTAGTAACCTCGGCACATCATGCACAATCCTTCGTGTAGTGATCATCACCACAGATAAGGCAAGGGTATCGTGGTTTGCGCTTATCCCGATATTCAACTGGAAGGGTTTTAGTTTTCTCTGTTTGATTATTATTTTTTCCCTCCTTATTCTTGCCTCTCCCTTTTTTCGATTTATTTTTATCGATCGGGGTAGATTGAATGACGTTCACCTCAGAAGTTTTACCGGTGGAAGTGGAAGGAGACAGAGCATTTTGAACATTAGAAGAAGTAGATTTAGGGGTTGTACTTGAAACATAATGTGAATGGGCTTGGGCAGTACCAATCACACCATCAGCTGCATGTGAGGCAGATGGAGTAGTTGAAGTGCTAGAAGTACCAGGATGAGGTAATTCAGGTAGCAAATCGTAAAGTGTTCCCGTTTGCGAATAAATGAGATCAAGATATTGAGCACGAATTATAGCCTTCTCCTCCGTAACAATGCCACCCATGGAAATGTATTTACCAATTTCATTCACAAAGGATTTTGTAAACCATTCTGCCAGTAACTGATCAGGGAGTTCAAGTTTAATGAGACGTCATCTCCTTCGCCACTCATGGATATGATCTGATATATGAGTGCCTTTAGTTTGTTTGAAGGAAGTCAAAATCTTAGTCCCAGTATCATAATAGATTGGTAACTGGTAATGTGTAAGAAAATCCATAGCTAGGGTGTTGAAATCAGAGAAGAAACCTCGTGGCAATTCAATATACCACTTCACAGCAGAACCAGTAAGGGTTCATTGAAAAAGACGTAAATGAATAGAGTCATCCATCAATGAGTTGGATGAACACCATAGGTGAAAAGTCATGACATGATTTTTCGGGTCCTCTCCCACTTTGCCGTCGAATTTTGGGATGTCCAATGGAAGCTTGGATGGAATAGCAGGTCATTGGGGAGAGTGACGAATAGGATCATTTAGAATCCTAGAAAAATCTGGAAAATCCAAAGTAGCAAGAAAAGGTAACTGTCGATTTACCTGCGGGTACTGGTGACTTTGGGGTGGAAGCCCTGTTGGCAAACCAGTAGGACCGTATGCAGTTTTCCCATAGTGGGAAGATCCAGGCTGATTCAGTGATGGTTGGAGAGGACAGTAGCTCGAAGGATTATAACCTTGAGCAGGGACATGAGTTTGAGCATTTTCACCGCAAATAGGATTTGGTATACCGGGATATGGTTGGCCTATAGTAGGGATAGGTTGCTACCCCCTAGTTGTTTGAGGAAGATTTTGTAACATCTGATTCCAATACTGGGCCAAAGAAGGAGGTATATTTTTTCCAAAAGGTGGGGTTGGTCCCCCTATCATAAGTGGAGTTCCAACCGGATGTTGTATGCCAATCGTAGGTTGCGTAATAATTGGATTGTGTCTGGTAAGAGGAAATTGAATTTGACCACCTTGTCCACCAATGGGAATCTGCAAGTTTGGTAGAACAGACAGAATAGTGCCACTAGGATTAGGATTGCCAGAAGGAAATTGAGGGAGTGTCAGAATGAAACCAGGAATAGGGTGCCCATGAAAAGAAGGACCACCAGGAGTACTAGAAGGGGTTTGTGGAGGTGTTGGATTGGAAGCATTCAACAAAGAATTCAACACATGGTAGCCGGGTGGTAGTGTCGGAGTAACATTGGGTGTCCGCTGGGTATTTATAGGAGGAAGTCCAGCTGTAGTGAACCCAGTTGGGACACTCGTAGTGTTCGCGAGATGGGCCATCTCAACAGGGAGAATAAAGTGATAAGTGGTATTCACCAGTATAGCCTCAGGCTCAGAAAATACTAGAGGGTTGATTTCGGAGACCACAGGCGAACCAGAACTAAAAAGGGTCCAAGGGAAATCACCTGTAGACCAAAAAGGATCTTGTCCTTCTACACCGGGAAAGGGCCCAATAGGTGATCTAGAAGAGGTAACAATGATGTCTCCAGAAGAATTTAATCGCACAAAGGGTCGTTCACCACGGCGAATTCGATAGTCCTCTCTAGTATTAGTAATTCGAAAAGATTCTAGAGATTCAGTTGATTCGACTTGTGGTGTGGTGACAACTATTGCTTCACCTTGCTGAGGAGAGCCCTTAGGTGTAGCTGTAGGCAAGGGTTGTGAACAATCTGGATGCTCTGGAGATAAACCTTGCATTCTATGTGAACGATGTGGGGGAGCTATTGTAAACGAGTGACAAGCTCCATGAAGAAATTCCTATGGTCAACTTCGAGAAACAAACAACACGCTCTAGTAAACAAAATCTAGGAAGAAATCACCAAGAAAACAATATCTTCTAATTTCGAAGTCACTAGTTGGTGATGAAATCCAACGTCGCAACAATGAAACGAGAAGGGGTGGGGCTAGGGTGGAAAATTTACGCTGATGACCTGCTTAACGGACTTACACCCTGCTGCAAGCTCCCACACATAATCATGGGTATACCCTCCAAGGAGCCCGAGTGAGTTTGATCAACGTCAATTCCAGGTACCGTGAAGACTTTCCCCTCCACAGTCACCTTCGGTAAGAACCTAGAGAGATAGGTCACTAAGGTCACCACAAACAATAGTAAATCCTGGGGGAATAGTCGACAGTCCGATCCACACGCAAGGGCAAGGTATCTAGCCCGAAATCAACTCAAAAGACTTCCACTCATCATTGTGGGTATACCTCCGAGTGACCCCCGTAATACGTGAAATCTCTACACTAATGTCAACAAAGCAGGGTGAGTAACTTTGCCAACATGAATGCGAGCTAGTGCTTGACCCTTGTGTGAGAAGAGCTTCCTAGGACAATATGTTGCAAATGGAATTTAACACTCCCTAACTCAATATGCTATTGTGTGTTTTGAGCTTTTGGAGAGTGTATCTCTCTTCCTACTCCAAAGCACTAGCCTAACTAAATGTTGGTGTAAAAGAGCCCTAGAAAAGAGTTACTAGTAAATTTTATGATTACGCAGTGTTTTTAAGAGATGTTGTTTACTCAAAGGTAACAGAAGTGAAACTTATGTTGTATGACTCTGACCCAACAATGCAAGGATGATAATGAAAAAGACAACATTTCATTCAATGAATCCTATGTATGGGAGAGAGAAGAAGTTTTCCAGATCAACGCTGAAATATAATGAAAAATTTCCTTTTCAAATGCCAACACAAACAATCATATGTCAAATGAAAATTCGCTACTGTGTCTTTTCAAATACTTCAACAATCTCAATAATTTTGATTTTCAATGTTTTGTAAATGACAAAAACAATTTTTAATGAAAGGAAAACTTTTGTGTTCACTTTTTCAAAAAGGACTCAGACTATGATAGCAAGAGTATAGAAAATCAAATCTACAAACAAGCAAATAATGACAAACCCAATCAACTCTTTCAATGAAAGCAAAAATAAAGAGAAAACCAATTTAGTTGTTTCAAATGCAAAAGAAAATGAACTTTCAACCATAAGCAAATGAGACAAACCAAGCACTTAACTCTCAACCAATCACTGGTTCTTAACTAATGAGACACACTTAGCTTCTGAAGTCAGAGCGAATGGTGTTACCAAGAAAAGCCAAGAAACGAAAGTCAAGCCACTAATGACAAGAAAAGCCTTGAAACCCTAAGACTGTTCATGCATGCAAACTAAAGAAAGAAGTATATCAATCAAGGGTCCAAGAAACTCATAAGAGGTAATTCAACCGATCTAGGCAGTTAGAAAGAACAAAACTCAAATTCAAAATTTCAAAAAATCATGTTCGTAGGCAAGCAATATTACACAGTGCGAGAATCAGTGATTCTCGCAGGTGAATTTTGAGCAAGGTGTGAGAACCTTGCACTGAAACCTATAAGTAGGGTGCGAACCTTACCAATTCTCACAGGCTGCAATGAAGTGCAGTGCGAGAACTCCTGAACATAACAAAAATTTTGAAAATTGAAGCAAAATTTACAAAGGCTTCTGGACCCAGAAGGTCTATCAGGATATCTCAAAGACTCAGAGACTGATAGGACAGGAGAAAAATGAAAATAGAGCAAATGGCCACAGAAAAACACAAAAGGCCACAAAGAAAAAGGGATTGTTCCCTAGTGGAGTCGCCAATTTTGTTATTGGATAAATCCGTAAGTGCATACACAAACCGATCTCCCTAGATCCACCTAGATCTAGAACAAAGCAAGACATAATGATACTCTTTCCCTAGATTTTAACTATTGAATGTACTAGGAGACACGATTAAAGAGCATACCTTATGATCGCTTCCTTTGGTCTTTTTTTCTCCTGCTTCGCTCCAGTGCTCTCGTATAGTCAAGATCAAAACAATACAAACCAACCGAAGTGAAGAAAGCACAATCTATTCAACAATCAATCTATGTATATGATCAAGGAGTTATACAATAAAGTAGAACTAACTTTATGGGAAAGGGACACATTACTGTATCATATTGATGGAAATTAAAGATTACAATCTGAGCCTTGATGTTGCAAACTTCCTTTCGATGGCCCTTATCTCTGACACACACACTTGCTCACTTGCATGAATAAGATCAACCACCTTTGATAAACTTTCTGGAGTTCCCAAGCTGCTGTAGCTTCAGTCCTTCATACAATCTTTCACCAATTCTCCAATGTCTCACTTAACCTTGTTTGCTTCTAACCTTTTCCATGAGAATCCCCTCAATATATAGGAGAGAATTAATTAGTTACTTGGATAAGAATGATCCCAAAATATCAGGAAATCCAGTACTTAGATAACCATTTGAATGCCATCTCATCCTTCTAGAAGATTCCCTTCTAGAAGCTTCGAGAATTCACCTTTTTTCCTTCTTTAGAAAGAGTTTGCACCCTAGTAGTTAAACACAGTGCGAACTTCTTGCACTCTGGCTTAAGGCAGCCTGTGAGAATCATGCATTCTCGTAGGCAAATGTATTGGCAGCCTGTGAACCTTCCTCCAAAATGTGATTTTTTAAAAGAGATAAAAGTAACTTTTCTCAGGAGAAAGTTCTTAATGAAGAGCCTGAGTACACCATCATTAATACATCATCATGACGACCAAAATGATGGGTAACAGGATCTACGGTCCCAATTTCTTCGCTACTCACGAAGATAAAGGAAAATGTTTAAGGCATGTAACGTCCTCGTTTCTTCCTCCAACCTAATGGTCATGAATTACCGCAGATCTTCCGATGGGATCTTGTCCGTCGATCGAAACCTATCCCTACGTTGCTATTTCGGGATTTCAAGAGGATCATTCTTCCTCGTACAGGGTTACTAAGACTTGCACCTTCAAATATTTTTCCAGGTTCTTGGTAAGCTCTCGAAGAAGGGTATCTCTATGGGGAGGTCTATTCTGGGTATTCCTGGGGACAAATAAGGACATAGATCTCCCAAAAGTAGACTTGAGGTCCAAATTAATACAA